>OZ038459.1:20323533-20535993 GCA_964036195.1 Sphaerolaimus hirsutus
CGGGCAGGGAGCATACTCTTTGGGGGGGGGGGGGTTGGGAGTTGGGTTTTGAGGGGCATACTTTCAGAGTTGTTATTTATAAGTTCTCATCTTTTTCTAAAGTAAATACACGTACTGCCTACTGGTAAATACTTTTATCTTTAGCCATGCTCAAAAATACCTGGGAAAATACTTTTTTGCCCAGTACTTGGTTAATGTTGTGTCAAAGTGTTTTTCCAAGTATTTTTGAGTAAACCGTGTCTTTTTTGTCACGGGGGGGGGGGTGCTTAAGGCAAGTGACACTAGCTCGAGACAATTTATGTTTTGTACGCATGAGTATTTACCCAGTGCACAGTATTTCAGAGTAAACCCACTATCAATTCTAGATATTTTGATATTTGAGGGAGGACTCATTAGATAACAATTAGAAACTCATTAGATAATCGGTATCCAAAAATACATTTCACTGAACTTTGCTCACTTCGTAATGCCATTTATGTCGTACAGCGCCCGGCATTTTCCACCCGCCAATTTGGGACACAAAAGAGCGATTTGTTTGAGTAGGTCTTCCCATGTTTTTATCTGTCTACTGTCGTAACGAAATACGGCCGGTCGAATTTCTGGGAAGCCATTCGTGAAGATTAGAAAATCTTTTTGCACCGATTTGTGTATAGCGACGTAGTTACTGGATGCTCGTAGTGCCATGATTTTTAAGGTGATATGGAATTATTAGATAAAGCATGCTTCGATATTCCACTTTCGCAGTTTTTGCATGGTTTGAAATTAACGGGTAGATTTACATGTCGACAAAATGTCCTGTATTGAGGTGTGTATTAATAATTACATACCTAAATACATACCTAGCACGGGTTTATTATCACTTTTCACTGTCTATAACATCAGTACAATAAGCATAAAAACGTGAATATTAATAGCATTAATAGGGAAGCATTGACATATGTATGTATCTGTTTACTTGTAAATGGGTATACACGAAAATCCACTGTGAGTTCTGCAAAGAATTACAATCAAAATAATCATGTACCGAAATACCAGGCAAAACAAACAAATTTTGAATCAATGCTCTAAAAATGGCATCCCGATTCCTCGAAAAACGACTCACTTTAAGTTATTTCTGAACTTTCAGACCGACCACCGAAATGCTTCTCAGTTTCGTCCCTGGAACCATATACAAATCTGCAACTTTTACAATCAAGTGATCAATTTCATACACATCTTGTCGCTTCTCGTCGGGTATTTATTCTCATAAAAAACCTTTGTGCACTGGCAAATGAAGTCCCAAAACTCTTATAAACATGTTTGTCAACTTAATCTAAAATTTGTCGCTTGACATCACTTGAAATTGGCCCCTTGCCAATGCAAATGGACACACATAGGATGCGCTTCCATGGCTACCAAATGGATACAATATGGGCATGTCGAATAAACCTTGAGTGTCCGTTATGGTACGACTTGGGCGGCTCCCACAATTTAGTGGTATATTAACGCCATATTTATGGTTTCTTCGGACTTGTGAATGGCGTAGTAGGGTTCGAACTCGACTCGACTCATGAGAAAAATCGAGTTTCAAGTCATAGGTAGGGTTCAAACCGGATCCCGATCGATCCTAATCCCGAATCCCATTAATTTCCAAGATACAGCGGTCCCGACACCGACCGAAGCCCCAATCTGATCACGATCTCGATCCCAAAGTCCCACTCCCGATCCCGCAGCTCCAAGCCCCAATACCGATGCCGATCCCGAAACATCAATCTCTATCCCTATCCAGACAAAAAACATATACTGGTTCCGATTCCGCGACCCCAATCCCGATCCCATCCCGTGACCCCAATCCTGATGCGGATGTCAATCCCGAAAATTCAAAGTGCCAATCCCGTTTTCAAAACTCAATCCCGTTTGGAACCCTACCCTGATGAGGCACAGACAGTGCTTCAATTCGCACAGGGCATAGCGCCATTCCATTGTTTGCGGTGGAGCCAGGAGTTGGCTTGGCGCCAAGCAATGACTTTTTATTACAAAGCAGAGTTATGGTGCTGTCATTGGCGCCAGTACCGGAAATACGGTATCATTATCATGGCCTTTTTTCCAACACCATCGACAACTTGCGGTTTCACCTAATACTATAATGCGTTTTATGATTTTGAGATGCGCGTTTTATTGTCTTTTTTGTGTCGGTAATGCAGTGTGCAGCGTTTGAATGGCATGGCATCAAAGATTGATTAGCTACTTCATGCATATTTATCTTGCTTTTTATAAACACCTTCCCGGTCAAGTTCACCACCCAATTTTTTATTTCACTTCGGATGTAATATCTTCGTTCATATCATGGGGGTGTTATAAAGCTGAAACTTTGAATATATACAGTTGTAACACCCCCCCTACTCTGCTTCAATGGGGGGAGGTGAGGCGACTCACTGCTGAGTGGGTTGCCCTATACGCAACAATTTTTTTCGGCTTTTTTGGTGTCCCAAACAAGTTAACCACCCACTTGATTAGCTACACTTCGAGGGTCGTGTGTGTCTCCAGCTGTGAGGCTGGTATAAAGCTGAAATTTGGGGGATGTCTTTTTAACAACCCCCCTTACAATACATCAGTGGGGCGGCCTGCCAGCGAAATACGGTAGGTATTTCTGTACTATCGATTCTCTGTTTACTCTAATTGTCACTCGCACTATGGGGTAAACAACATAGAATTTACAAATACATTTACTAATTACATTTACTAGAAAGACGGGTATACTCGACTCGAGTACTACTGAGTAAATACGTTCACATTTTCTCTGAAAAGGGTACCAGGTGCCAGTCTCGCAAGTGGAGAAGTGACAGCACAAATGGGAAAAGCGACAAAAAATGTTTGCATATAGGGCAACCCACCCTGTAGCGAGTCGCCGCACCTTCCCCCATTGTTACGCAGTAGCGGGGTGTTAAGACTATATACCCACCAAATATTAGCTTAATATGACACCCATAGCCAGAGATATTGCATCTGAAGTGAAATAAAAAAATGGGTGGTGAAATTGTCCGGGAAGGTGTTTATGTTTAGTGGGTGGAGAGTGGGAGAAGATATTACTGGCCTCAAAATATCTAATTTATGTTGTTCAAATGAAGTGGCCACAAATGTTGTGGTTGATAGTAATATAATCGAGTTGATAAAAGTCCATAACATTCTGAAACTGCACTTGTCTATACCGTATTCTCTAGAAATACCCTTGAATCAACCCCCTAGAAATACCCCCAGGTGTTTTTAGCTGCGGGAAAAATAAACCCCCCTCAAAATACCCCCGTCTGGAATTATGTACATTATGTATGCAATATACATGATGTATATATTGGTGACTGTTTGCATCGCAGCTACACATACTATGAACAAATACTTTGTGTAGCGATGGACGTTGATATGTGCAAATATATGTCATGAATCCGTATTCTGCTGTTTTTTGACTATACGGATCCAGAGAAGTATGCCATGCACTGCTTTTCCCTATCATACCACTTTATCACCTGCCTGTCTCTGGTGTGCACTGCACAGGGCCCGGAGGTCCAAATGATGCCATTAAGTTTAAGGGAATGTGTCCAAAGACCATTTTTTGCAGAGCGTGCAGTGATCCACTTGGGGATCATGCTGCCCTGTTTCCCGCGGCACGCACAGCGCTTACACTTAGCACAAGCAGCGCAATGAAAAGCAATTGTTAATTGGCAACTAAAAGAGTACAGTTAGTATAAATACTCAGGAGGGTCCAAGTTGGTTGAGAAGAGAATTTATTTTTTGGGCGATGGAAATACGCTAGAGCAGCAGAGTTGAAGCAATCAAATTTCAAAGTCCAAGTGACATGAAAAAACAACAATTAGCCACTTATAAGGTGTAGGTAAATACCATAATTGAAATGAATAAAAAGACTAAAAATACAATATCATAAAAGGCACGTAATCACTGAATCAGGTGATCAAATCATAAAAGGAAAAGCACATAATTAATTGAAAGGCACAGGTAGTGAAAGCAAACACTTAACGTAATTATCATAGGTAAAAGTGTGGTAACTGATAGACACATCAAAAACATCAAACATTAGCTTCATACAACATGGGCTTAATTTAAGAAATAATAAATGTACAAAAACAGGTAAATACTTCCATAACTACCTACAACTTCCTACTAAACTAATACAACCTAACATACATACCAAAGCAGCGCAATGCATATTTACACATAAGGGGAGCAAATGAAATAGAATCAATTAAATGTAAAATCAGGAAAGTTGTATGAAATCAACCTGAATGATAATTAAGCAATTAAAATACAAGCTCACAATTGTCTATAATAAATATTCTACTAATTGTTAATGCTTAAGCTCATGAAAGTCAAAAATCAGCACAAAATAATATTTACAGAATTTCTACATGTCACATGAAAGCTTTTAACGGGGGGGGGGGGGGGTTGTATTCAAGGATTACGGTAGCTAGTGGAATGCTCGTGAGCGCAGGTGCTTATCACCTTCAATGCCGCGACACATTATTGTGACTATCTGGCCAGCTCGCGCCCGTGAGAAAGGTTTCAGCCCACTGGCCTCGCTATTCTGAGCGTGATGGAATAATTATGCTGGGGCGGTGGAAAATGTATTTTTTTGGACTGCGACTTGTCACTTCTCAGGGCGTGATCAGGAGCTGTTTCTACTACCCATCGATACTAGATGACACTGCCGACAATCTAGTCAACGTGGGGAGAAACTCCGAACAGTTTATAGTTTTTGATAAGTTTCAGTAAAATTCATTGTTCCTGGCTTCCTGGTCGCCACCTACCTATCAGTCACAGTCTCCGCCTATGCCCAAAGATAAGTAAAGGTGGAATGTGCATTTGGCCGCCCAGAGAGTCACAACACTGTGCCGACAACTTCAATAGTGCCCGCAGACCGTGCCGCGGCATTCTTATTAGAAATGTGAAATTCCCCTCTCACCTTGTGACACGTGGAATGTGGCTTGTGTGAGAACTGATAATGACTTAACTAATCTTAATTTAAGGGAACACATCGGGAAAATTAATTAAGTGGAAACAAAAAACGTGCAGAGCACTACAACTGCGAAAACATGGTAAACTCGGTCTGCCAGTGTAGCGGGGTCAATCTTGTTGTGCAGTGCTCTATCGGAAGCCATCGATAGTCGATTACTCGAGCCATAATCCCTCCCTCGAGCTCGAGTACAAAAAAACGTATCTATTTAACTACTCTGGTAAACAACCTGTATCGCGTTGCGATGTTATTGTTTTGTGCATTCAATCAAGTGTTCACGGCAACGTACACATGCGAATGTTTTCTGATATCAATAGAGCAGGGTTTTTTGTGGAATTGGATTAATTTGAAATCAAGCATGAACTGAACAAACAGATCGAAGCTGGTTTCTCTCGATTATATTTCGATCTTGTGGCGATACATTTTCTCGGTATACTGTCCACGGGCCTGGGTTTTAGAATACCTAGGTAAACATTTTTAGCAGCTGAAAAAGAAATGAAGATGTTTGATGAAACACCGACTTTTTTCATTTCCATTAACGTGTTCCATGATCCATCACTTTATCTCAAAGAAATATGATCACGAAGCCATACTTAACTGAAACTCAGGCTCAGAGACCAAACTGTGGGCTGTATGGCTGTATTAACCACGCGCAAAATAACTATGGTATGTTGACGTTTTCTGTTCCACATGAAAAAAATATTAATCCACTAAATCACAACGTCTGTTAATATTTTTTATTTTTGTTGCATTTGGCACAATTCCAGTACTTTGTGTACCTTCTATTGGAGACAGCGCTTCTATTCATTTCATGGCCCAAAAAAAGTTGAAAAAGTGAACCTTCTATTGGAGACATCCTTCTATTGGAGACATCCTTCTATTGGAGACCTGCCCTTCTATTAGAAGAAATATGGTGAACGCTTTTCCATATATAGCAATATGATTGGTACATTCACTTACTTCATATTTCCTATTTTAATGGAGCTTTTTCATGGTTCAATTTTTGCATATTTGTTAATATATCTACATTGGGGTTGATTCGTTATACATTGGGGTTCATCCATAACACATGACACTATGAGGGGTGGTTCAACATAGGAGCTGGTGGCAATCCTAAGCTCTGTAAAGTGTAAAGTTGAGTGTCAAATGTAAAGTCAAATGCAAAGTGAAGTGTCAATTGTCCTGCACAGTTCAGTAATAAAATCTTTTCTTTTTTGTTTTAAGTAACACTTTACTTTGCATTTGACTTTACATTTGACTTTACATTTGACATTTTACTTTACACTTTACAGGGCTTGGGACCGCCCCCTGGTTGACACATTCCACATAGCCGGGGTTAACTCCTGCGTCCCGTGCCCAACTGTGCCGTCGTGTAAAAATTATCTTTATAAACTTTACTGCTGCCCAAAAGAAAAATTTATAATATTTATATCGCGCTGGCCGCTATGTGATGATTGGTGACATACACAATATGAATAAATGAGAATGGAACAGACGTTTTTAAGCAGTTTACATTACCGTGGGTGCGTAAAACTTAACTATGCCATTAACTTTTTCAATAAAAGACACCGCTCGATGCGATCTCACGGAAAATAAATTGATCGATTTAAATGGGGAAAGTGTCAGTTTACAGCGTATTAAGATGATCATTAAGCCCATCGATTTTTATAGTAGGTACTTAAATACACACGACTGCTACAAATCAAATATCGTTTGTTTAGAATAGAAGTAATCGCTGTGTTAAAGTATTTACCAACAAAACAAAAAAAATATTTCCCAAAATGATTTACTTTTTACTTGCATTTTCCGTGGTATGGTTCTCTCGAGGATTTTGCCAGGATCTGGACCCCGCTGCGGTGGCAGAAACGATACATGCAAATCCAGATGAATGTCAGTTGTCTGGAAAAAGATAGCGCCATTGACGGCCCACACACTAGTTGACACATGTGTGTCAACTGATCTGTGTCAACTCCAATTTCGCCTGCACGTGTCGCAGGGAGATCTTCCATCCAATGTACTTGCGGAAAAAATTTGGTGTTCATTTGGAGATCCCTCTGCGACACGAGAAGCGGAAATCTGAGTTGACACAGACCAGGTGGCAGTCCCAAGCCCTGTAAAGTGTAAAGTAAAGTTAACGTGTAACCTTATACTTTACAGGGCTTGGGACTGCCCCCAGTTGACACACATATGTCAACTAGTGTGTGGGCCGCCAATGAACCATTCGCAAATATAAATTGGGGTGTACAGCGTAACGTGCTACGCCGCACCTCCATAACTAACAGAATATCCTCGAATTATCCCCAGGTGAGTAATTATCCCGTGAGGTTTTGCAGGCGGAGCTATTCAAGGGGGGGGGGGATATTTTTCAAGGGAGGGCTCTTATTCAACAATATTCGGTATGGTATGTACCTCATACAGGCCCCCTGCCCGAGGGCCACTACGCGTCCGACTGCGGCGACAAGTTCGCCCCGCCCGTGGACTGCTTGCTGCCCGACGAAACTTGCGTGTGGTTCGTGGATGAGTCGAGTATGCCGCCGTTGCCGCTGCAGATCTGCCATCCGTGTTAGATTTGGGGATTGGGTGAGGTTTTTGGACAAGTGTTATGATGAGAGGGTTGTGTTTCTGGTGGTGATCCCGAGCCTTGTAAAGTGTAAAGTCAAGTGTAAAATGTCATGTAAAATCACAATGAAAACGAAATAGAAGATTTTATTACTAAAAGTTGCAATTGACAATTGACAGTATGCAGTTTGCATGACAAATTTGTATGCCATCTGTCAGGACATTTGACACTTTATACTTAACAGTGCTTGGGACTGGCACCTGTATTCACAGGTATGCTGCGTAACTTGTAAAAAGTCACACCTATTCAACCACTTAAATTCAGTGGAGCCCTCGTGCATCGACTTAATCACCGGCACTGGCAGTGAAACTGACGGCGACACAGACGCAGAAGGCACAGCAACCGACCTGCCAGCAGTCACGGATGATGGCAGCGGTGCCAATGGCAATGACACCATGTGCCACTCCCAGACCCTGTAAAATGAACTGTAAAATGTCAAGTGTCAAGCAAAGTGTCTAAAGTCATGTAAAATGCCCTGGAAAATGGCAAAAAAGTTTGCCATTTTGCAGGGCATTTTACATGACTTTTGACACTTTGCATGACATTTACATTTAACAGGGCATTTTCCAGGGTCTGGGACTGCCCCATGTCAGAAACTGAGGACAGTGGTCCCAAAGATTGGCACACCCATTGTTGCAAGTGGGCTGACAGTGGCGAGTGTGAAAAGAACCCAGTTTTCATGTTGCCAGTGTGCCAGAAAACATGTGGAAGTCAAGGGTGCACTGGTAAGGGGGTCCAGATTTTGTGGCGTAGAGTTTTGGTGTAGAATACACTCTAATAATATTGACACCCCAAAAAATTCCAGTGGAAAAGCTGAAGGGAGAAGGATGTGCTATGAAGTTGACGAAGGATCACTGTAAATGATTTGTTGTGGTTGACAAAAAGAATTTTACTTCCTTCGCGGCTTGCATTTGCAATTAGAAAGTGTAGTAGTGGCCTTTGATTCTTGTTTTGTTTCTAATTGAAATGCTTGTCCCTTAGAACAGTGTAAATCGGTTTTCTTAGAATCTGCACAATTTTATGTCACAATGTTAATGAAGTTATGGACCCTGGAACCTGTTGTATTCATTTTATTTATTCAACCTATTTATTGTGTTTTGTTAATACCCCGAATAACCAGGTATTCAGAGGGTAGACGTAGACACGTTTTCGCAACTATGTTTTTAACAACTATACCTACCTATAATCATAATTGGCTGGGGGATGCAGCAAGGGAGAGTTATGTAATTTTATGGATACCTTTTCTCATTTTGTTTAATGTTCATCCGTAGATGCTGTCAACTTGTTTAGTTGTAGCGTAATGTTGTTAATTTGGAATCAATTTCCAGTTCAAAATCACAAAAAATACAGATGGAACGTAAATCACCACGATAAACATCGGCGTAATAAGTTTCTGATGGTGAAAAAACCAAACATGCAATAAAATATTTATGAAACCACTAAACGGTAAACAACACTGGCACAGCATTTGTAATTTGAACCTCATTTATCGTTTTTGTCAGAATATCATTTATCTGACGGCTCACCTGGTGCCAGTTCCGCCAAATGAGAAGTGAGAAGTGAAATGGCAAGTGAATTGGAAAAAGCGAAGCAAAAAAATCAAAGACATCAAAAGCTTTTGCCAATTTCCTTCTCAATTCACTTGCCGTTTCACTTCGCATTTGCGCTTTTACTTCGCCTTTGCCATTTCACTTCTCACTTCTCATTTGGCGGAACTGGCCGCTGTTAACGATAGTAGACGTTCTGAAAAAAGTTGAATTTTTTTTGAATATTTAAAAAATACTTTTAGAATTTCGAGTTACTGAAAGATCGAAAGGAATTTTACTGATAGCTGAAATTGATAGCTTTTACTGAAAGCTCAAAAGCACTGACGCCGTGTGAACGCGTCTTAATTGCTTTTAATGGTGGAAAAAAACTTCGAAAACTAAAACATCTATTTTTTTCTCTCGAATTTTTGTTTGCCATCGCCACAGGCTGCACAACGGCGCTGAAATAATGGGGGATGGGCCGGCCGTAAAGTAGAGGGTGCTACTTTAGTTTTGTACCTAGGAAAACGTAAAAATGAGTATAGGTGAAAGCGAGAGTCGTCGCTATCCCTACCCATCGCGAATTCTATAATTTCCAATGTTATTTTACGCTATTTTTCAGCCGTTTATATTCGTGTGAGTGATTTTTTGCTTTTTATGCACTCAAAAATGTTCTCAATCACGTTTTCTGTACCCGCGTGTTTTCAAAGTACGCGATTAAGTGAGTACCGGTATTTTTCCGGGAGGAAACGTAAACGTATTTACGCAGCACTCGAGTATACGTATTTATCGAGTAAACGTAAATACGTTTGTACAACTATGCCTTACGGCCGGATTTACTTTACGGCCGGGTTTACTTTACGGCCGAGTTCTCGCCGAAAAAATGTTGTTGACAGTTTTACGGTTGTTGCACGTGATGATAACTTTCTATAGGTAAATATCGCCTCGCCTCTGTACTATAGGACAATTTTGATTTTGACACATCATTTCATTTGAGCCAAAAGGTGAATAATACGTGAGAATTAATTGCAATCTCTGAAGTAAATACTCCTGAGTTCTGAAATCCGAGAGTTAATACGGTACATAGGTACTCATTACAAAATGCCACAGGAAGTTCCAGAGAGAAAACGGGATTTGGTGAGTGACTATTGTTTGCATAAGTTTGTTTATTAAAACCTAATTATTATTATCAAAAGGTCGTGTTTAACTCAGGCCGACGACACCGATAAAAATACGGTGAAGAAAGCAACTTTTGACATCCTGCACGATATCGGTTTTCTGTGCGAAACGTGTCAAGCTAATAAATAGCAATGATGCAACCGGAAATGGGTAAGCTTTAAAGTGGTTTTGCTTTCTAAGTTCTGAAAGTTTGTTTACTAAATACAATATTGTGCCTACACACACTAGTTTTCACCGTGACTTCGTGTGAAAACTGAATTTTTTTCAAATGTAAATGAATGAACACGGTTGAACGATTTTAGTTAAATTTAATTTGAATTTAAATTAATGAACGTTAGACTTTGAAAATTTGAAAACTAAAGCACATATAGCATATAAAAAGAGTAGGCTGGATGTCGCCATGTGGCCATTTCAGTTTTCACATCGGTCACGGTGAAAACTAGTGTGTGTAGGGCCATTCCTTCAAATAAAATGGCATAACTCCAATAGAAGAGCACCTCCAATAGAACGGCAGGTGAAGAAGTTGATGGGAAAAATAAAAAGGCACATCAGATGAAATACGTATTTTGTCACAACTCCATGTTGGTAGCGCTGCTGAGACCAGTTTCAAAATAATGCTCTATCATTTTTAACAAGTTTCTTTTCGCTAACCATCTTAAAAGTACCATCATAAAATCTAATTTACGCTAACAATCATAAAATATCGAGTATCGAGCACTCCTCAATGTCGGATATGGATACCAGAAATTTTCAAAACATTTAATACCGAATTACGAAATATAGATTATTGAAATCCTAAAAAATGTCATCCAAACCGTAGCACCCACTTACAATGGGACGGATGTCCATGTCGCCCCTTTAAGTTTTTGGCTCGACGGTAAACAGAGGGTAATTTTTTTTAACTTTAGACTTAACTTACAAATTTGACAAACACTAATGAGCAAAAAGTGAGTTCTGTAACACTTTCAGCCATATTACCGTATTTATTCTAATAGAACAGCATATATCCAATAGAAGCCACCTCCAATAGAACGGCATGTTTTGGCATGTTTTTGCGCTCACGAAAACAATAGAATGGCAACCTTCATTTGAACGGCAGGTAAAAAGTCGACCTAAAGTAGAACAGCGCTCTTCTATTAGACGAAATACGGTAACACGATCTACTATGTACGCTATCTGGGTAGGTAAATCTAAAGTCTTAACGATCCACGAAGCTCCAAAAAATCGCAACCCCTGCAGACCCCTAAAAGGCACAAACGTCCCACAGCAAGGTAAAAGAGTAGACTCTCCAGCCAAATTTTGGCTGCAACCATTGAACAAAACCACAGTCTCAAACGACGGCGCCAAAAGTACGGAAACAGAGTTGGAAACTTGCCAACGCCCAAGATGTTGTAGCAACGTTTCGTGTCCGTGGAGGGTTGGGTGCTGTTCGAGTGTCGACGATAGGAGGAATGATAAGGGACCTATCAAGAAACCAAATGAATTGGGCGTGCCTATACCTACTAGTTATCAATATGGTGCGCCGGGGGGGGGGGGGTATTTATTTTGTATGTTTCAAAAAATAAAATATAAATTTGAAAATTCCAAAAAATCGATAGTGACCTGTCAGAAAAAACCGTAGCTCTTTGGTGTATTTTGGATAATTCATGTGTATTTAAAACACACCACACTAGTGATGGAATGGCGCCATGGCGCTGGCGCCATTTGAGGGCGCCAAAGGGCGCCGCGCCATGGCGCCATTGGAGCTTGGCGCCCTTTTTCTGTGGCGCCCTTGGCGCCTGGCGCCCACATTCTGAAAGGCGCCATGGCGCCCTTGGCGCTTGGCGCCCTTTCTCCGTGGCGCCCTTGGCGCCTGGCGCCCTGCTTTTAAAGGGCGCCAAAAAGGCGCCAGCAGGATTTCAAGGTGAGCGCTGTATAAATGGAAAAAATATGAATAACGCATTCATGGATGATCTCAATTCGCCAGAAAAATGGACGAAGTGGTGTAAGTGGGTAAAAATCTTTTGTGCAACGGTTCATCAGATGTGTCTGACAGATCAGAAGACGAGAATGATGGAACGTTGAACTTGCATAATCATAAATCAACGGATTCAAATCGTTGCAATTCCGTTTTTTGTCCATTTCGAGGAAACATTGATTGGAAAAGTCAATTTGAAGTGAATGGATTGTTGTCAAATGGCAATATCCATTGTGTTTGAATTGTCATGTGAATTTTACTCAAATTTTTTGTTGCTAGTGTTGTCTTTGTTCATTACACCCTGAAGAACGCAAATTAAGTAGTGAATGCATGTACTAGGGTGCTGTAGAAACACTTTTAGCACACGCAGGGTGTTGTATGCACTCATTTATCCTGGCGCCCTTGGCGCCTGGCGCCCTATTTTTCAAATGGCGCCATGGCGCCCTTGGCGCTTGGCGCCCTGTTTCCGTGGCGCCCTTGGCGCCTGGCGCCCGCTTTCCGAATGGCGCCATGGCGCCCTTGGCGCCTGGCGCCCTTTTTCTGTGGCGCCCTTGGCGCTTGGCGCCTGGCGCCCTTTTTTCTGGCGCTTTTCCATCACTACACCACACAGTCTCAGACTAGGGATATAATCGAAGGGAATGTTATTCAGGTGGAGTAAGTATTCAAGAGAATACGGTAGCGCTTTGCAAACCAACAATAAATCACTTTCACGATACGCAGTTGTGCGATCGGTGAAGCTGGTTTCGCAAGAACTGAGGGAGCAGTTACAAAAGGCTACAGAATACAATCATTTCTTGTTTCCAGCCGGATTACTAGTGTGTGACTTTTTGTCCGACTCAGGTTAGCACTTCGCTCGTAGACAAAACTCTGTCAAAAGTACGGGTTTTTTTATTTCTAGGTAACACATCAATGTCCGATTATCAGTGGGCCGCAATGATGCATGGAGATGAAAGGTAAGTCCCCAGTAGTGATGGAAAAAGCGCCAGACTTTTGGCGCCAAGTGCCAAAAGCGCCATGGCGCTTTTCTGAACCTCAGCGCCAAGCGCCAATGGCGCCAGAGGGTAATGGCGCCAAGCGCCAATAGCGCCAGCGCCAAACCTTTTTTTCTGCATTTCGTTTGTAGAATAATCAATTCATGGCTGTGACATACCGCTGATGTCGCAGTAGTCGATTTTACTTTTGCCATTAAAGTTCAATCAACCACTACAATGTTTCATACATCGGAAAATCCCAATGGATATACCTATTTTTCTGCCAAACAGCTGTATGTTGATAGGTCCTTAATATTATATCCCATTTAGTCAAGTTTATTACCAGTTGTGGGTATTTAAATACCTATTCTTTACACGATCCTTTACGAAAACTCTTGGCGAAATAATAAACCCATCCCTCAAAATACCCCCTCAAAATTTGCACTCTGAAAAAATAAACTCCCTGAGCGTATTTCGAGGAAATATGGTACCGTATTTCTTCTAATAGAAGGGCGCTCTTCTATTTTTTCATCAACTTTTTTACCTGCCCTTCTATTGGAGACGCCCTACTATTGGAGACTACCCTTCTAATTATTTCATCATTTTTTCCAGCATATTGTTTTTCACTTTCTCCCAAGGTTTTTCAAGGTGTTACGTCAAATACATTTTAAAGAATGACGATTCGTAGAGTTAATTCAACATCTTATCTTAAAATAGCACCAGATCAATGGACCAAAGCCACTAAATCGCAGCCTCCATTGATATTTTTTCTTCTTTTTTTTTGCATTTGGCACAATTCCAGCACTATCTGTACCTTCTATTGGAGACTGCCCTTCTATTGGAGACCCGCCCTTCTATTAGAAGAAATATGGTATATACATTTGCACCAAATATTACCTAATCAATATTTTTTTCATATAACTGTTCCCTTACAGCCTTATATTTATCAATATTTACTCAGTCATTCTCAAAATTGATCAACTGGCTTGCCTATTTTCACCGAATCATAAGAATTTTATTATCATGGTTGGCGCTTTTTTGGCGCTATTTTAAATCCCAGCGCCAGGCGCCAATAGCGCCACCAGAAAATGGCGCCAAGCGCCAAAAGCGCCATGGCGCTTTCTCAGATTCCGGCGCCAAGCGCCAATGGCGCCAGAGCGTTTTAGCGCCAAGCGCCAAAAGCGCCATGGCGCTTTTTGCTTTGGCGCTAGCGCCAGGCGCCAGCGCCATGGCGCTTTTCCATCACTAGTCCCCAGTGTTCTAATTTTGAGGTGTCTTTATGACCCAGCAGCTGTGGACATCCGACATCCCTGGACATTTAACACCACTGGACATTTGCACATGCACTGAGTTTGCACATAATCATGAACGTTTTACACACTCGTGAATGGAGTGCCTGTGTTTGGATGTCCAGGGGTATTCAAACTACACACATAAATGTCCATGGGTCCTTGATGTCCAGGGGTATTTAATGTCTGAGCGTTTATTCACTGTCCACACGGTTTCAGTAATCATTAATCAGCTTCGCTAATGAGAAGCAACTTCTGTATTGAATTGAATTATGAAATTTACAGGAGGTTTTGATTTTAAATGCAACACAGCTATGGACGCAACAAGGGTTATTATGCGCTACTGGATGCTATTCGCGATATTTTCGAACGGGGAGATCGACCAAAAATGGCTGTTAATATGATCATGTCCTTGCAAACGCCAATAGGTGACATTTCACTTCACATATAGCATTGAATGTTTTAATATGTACTTACTGATTTCACATTTTTATACATTGTTTATTCCAGCGGACATGGTGAAACTTTACTTGAATGATGAACAAGGTGGCTTTGTTAATGGCGGAGTGAATCAAATACAACGACCAAATTGCTTCATAACACCACAGGGCAGATGTGCAGAACACATTTTGTACACTACGATAAGGGAGGTGGGTATTATATCATATTTTCTTGTATAATTCCCCACTCTCTTGAATAATTAACCCTCTTGGATAACGCCGGATTTACAGCATAACGATCAATAGGAGGTGATGCGACAAATTCAACATCGCCGCAAATTCAATTATACAAAAACCGTAGGAGCTACGGTTTTCAAAATCGACATACGGAAAGAACGCACTCGTGTCTATATTGTGTTCAAAAATTTTCGAAAAATGTGCAGAGGTTGTCGAGATATTGATCATTCAACCCATTTTGCAGCGATTTTGCGGCAATTTGTCGGTGGACATATTTGACGGACGACAAATATCGCCCACAGCAAAAAATGGGGGTTTGATGCGTCGTGAAGCGTCGTGAAGCGTCTTGAAGTGTCTTCACGGCAACACTTCCCAACGCTTCACGAAGCTGGTCGGCACTTCCCGGCACTTCACGAAGTTAAATGTGATGACACTTCACATCACAGACGTGTGTCAACGATGCTGCACAATGTTTGTGAAGTGTCTTCACTGCGTCAGCATCCGGAAGCGCGCTTCACGAAATTTTGGCCATAGTGAAGCTAGGTGAAGTGTGTGGAAGACACTTCACCAAAAATCTGCTGAAGCATGTTGAAGCGTGTGGAAGTGTCTTCACAGAGGCCGCTTCACGCGCATCCAGCACGCTTCACGAAGCATCACACCCCCATTATTTGCTGTGGCCGCAAAACTGGTTGAATCATCAATATCTCGACAACCACTGCAGATTTTTCAAAAAAAATTGAACAGAATATGGACACGAGTGCGCTATTTCCACATGTCAATTTTGAAAATTGTAGCTCTTACGGTTTTTGTATTATTGAATTTGCGGCGATGTTGAATTTATCGCATCACCTCCTATTGATCGTTATGCTGTAAATCCGGCTTACCTAATTCCCTCCTGTGAAACGAGTGAGGAAAAAAAGTACTCCCTTCAGGCGTATGGTGAATTTGCTGCGTCCAATTTGAACTAAAATGGCATGGTATTGCGTTCATAAACCATGTTTCATGGAATGAGTCGATATAAACACGCTGGCAATTTTTATCACATAATAATCCCTCCCCTTGGATAATTCCCCTCAAAAAGTTGCCCCTTCAAAAGTGTGACGAAAAAATTGTTCCCCACGGGAATTAGGTATTCAAGCAAATACGGTATCATGTTTCCGGGGAATATTGAGGAAAACACCCTCAAATACCGTATTTCCTCGAAATACCCCCCTCAAATAGGGCACTATGAATTTGTGGTTCGGGAAAGCATAACAGACGTTCAAAACACTTACTGTGTTACGCTAGAACATCGTTTATACCATCTACATCCTTATATAACGCTGTAAAAACTTACAAATGGTGGTTATTGTTGCATTTTTCACGTTTTTCTTTCAAAATTTTCACTCTGAAAAAATAAACCCCCGGGGGGTGATTCGAGGAAATACGGTATGCGAAATTGCGCAGATTTTGGACAAGAAATACGTCCCGGGCAAAAAGTTCTGCATTCCTTCGAATGGAATTTTCGACACGACGAATGCGCACGCAAAAGCCAACGGATTTTGCCCAAAAAATTTCTACTCACGCATGGTTAGCTACATTTTTGACCATTAAGCGGGAATTAGAGCTCAGCGTTGCAAGCAATAGTCTGATGTGGAATGTCAAGTTGTTCCCTGACGTAAAATGATGACGTGAAATGATAAAAATTGAATTTTTCAATTCGCTCTAGTTGTGGCTGATAACACTCAGTATTGGACACGATTAAGGTATTGATTCATATATTATCCTTAGAAAATTGTAGACCCGTAGCATGATCCACACTCGTGTAATTAATTTCACGACATCATTTCACGTCATCATTTTACGTCGAATCGACGCTGAGCTCTAATTCCCGCTTTAGAAGGAATTTATAAAAAAATTTAAACACAAAAAACATCAGACGATCAACACAAGACCCGCAGCGAACATTGACAAACATAACGATTTCGCTGGGAATATTGATGTTGTCAAACTGGATGCTTACATTACGGAAGGTGTGTTTTTCATTGTGATTTGAGTGACGTAATTTTGTCATTATTTATTCAATATTCATTAATTCATTTTGGTAATATTTTAGAATAGAACCATGCAATATATATTCACGTTTAGACTGTACTTGAAAATTGAAATCACAATCTTACAATCCGTCCACAATTGCAGTTGGCCCAGAAAATGTGCCCCTGATTCTAATGACAGTCACGAACAACAATGCAGCCGGGCAGCCGGTGTCCATGGAAAATCTGCGCAAAGTATCTAAGATCGCCACCAAACACAATGTGCCCGTGTTGTTTGATGCCTGCAGGTTTGGCAAAACAGTTTCAATTTTGCTACAGTTTGCATTTTTGGAAGTGTGCCAATAATTTGGCTTCAAATTTTGGTCGTGTGAATGTGGAAGGTTTACAATGAAAATTGTCAAGCGCTTTTGCTAACTGTTTTGTTTCACAAATTTCCGTCGTAAACTGGTTTGCTGACCCAGATTATGCCCAGAAAAGTCTTCAACTGAAATTTAGTTAACTCATAAAACAGTTTTGAGTGCATTTGAGTTTACTAGGTAAATTACATTTCATGTTACAAATACCGAATTTGCTCGAAATGCCCCCTCGAAATACTCTGCCCGCCACGAAATACCCTAGGTCTGAGTGAGATTATACAAAAATCACTTCCCTTCAAAATTTGCACCCAATGTTCGCCCGCTAAATCACCCAAAATGCAAACATGCCAAAAAACAAACAGTAATTCCCACCAATCAATTTCTCAGATTCGCAGAGAACGCTTACTTCATCAAGAAATTCGAGCAGGGCTACTCAGACAAATCTATAGCTGAAATTGTGCGTGAAATGTTCACCTACTGTGACGTGTTCACGATCAGTCTGAAAAAGGATGGTCTTGCCAATATTGGTGGCTTACTGGCATTCAGGGACAAGGGTCGCTTTCACAAGTTTGTTAATACCTATACTCCAGTGACCTTTGCACACATGGTTCACGTTGGAAGCGTGCCAATTATATTTAATGCATGCGCCGAGCATCAAAACCCCCAGGCGCTTTTCTCTTCACAGCGCCCAGCGCCATCGCCCAGCGCCAATGGCGCTGGAGAAAATCCTTTTTGCTTTGGCGCTAGCGCCACGTTGCATATTGCGTACTAAGCCACAAAAGTCGCTTCAATTTCAATTGCATTTGTCATTTAAATCTACAGGCATTTCTCTTACGGCGGCAGCGACGTGGGCGTTTTGCTCAAAGAAAAACAAATAATGAACTTTGGCAATGACTCCTATGGAGGTAAAGTCCAATTTTGACTTTGAGAAAGTTTCACATTTTCCCTGCGCCTTCACATAAAGTTTCACACTTATCCCCAGGTCTTTCTGGTCACGATTTGATGTCAGCGGCGGTTGGTTTGGAGGAGGTTCTCAATGAAGATTACTTGGGCCACATGATTCAACAGGTGATTATTGGTTGGAATTTTTGGGTACTTATCCAAGAATTTAAATACCGTATTTGCTTGAATAATCCCCCTGGGGAATTATTATTTCGTCAGACATTTTTGAGGGGGGAACTATTCGAGGGGGGAATTATTCAAGGGGGGAATTATTATTTCATCAAAGTTTTCAAGCATGTATCCATCAACTCATTTCACGAAATATGCGTTAGAAACACAATAACGTGCTATTTTTGTTAAAATTAGGTAAAACAAATTAATCAAATCTTTAGAGGGGGGATTATTCGAGGGGGGAATTATTATTTCCTCACTCGTCTTACATGGGAGGATTATTCGAGGGGGGAATTATTCAAGGGGGGGGGGACTATTCAAGCAAATACGGTATGTACCTACCTATTTATCTTTACAATGACAATTCTATAAAACCTAAGTAATTATCGATTTTCATTGTTTACAATAGTTGATGATCTAAATAGCATTGTTTTGAAGACACCAATCACTTAAATTTTAGTAAATTCGGATTTTCTCTACATACTGCCGCCGTTACATGGACAAAAATGACAATAATTTGGAGGTAAAATCGTTGAAAAATACCTAGAAAACACGGCATGCTTTATCTATGTTCACACACTTCCCAGACGAAATTTTAAACCGAAAAGTCTCATTTCACCATCTCCGGATTCACAGGTGTCAGATTTTGCAATGAAACTTCACCAAAATGGCATCCCAGCGGTGCTGCCAGCAGGAGGTCACGCTGTTTACATTGATATGGACAAGTTTTTCGAGGGTACCGATATGAAGAAAGGTTCAATTTTTAAGGCATTGTGCATTTTTTCTATGCGAAATATATTAGTATACTCGGCGGACATGATGCTCTGCCCTCGCACTCATTTATGTGTCACGTTGGAAGCGTGCCAATGATGATAAGGCGTGCGATTTTTGTATAAAATATGAACAAATCATTGTTGTGAACAAGTTAACGTTTAGCATTATAACAATGATTACATTTTTCAACTTTCTATGAAAATCGCATACATAAAAAAACCCGTTGGCACGCTTCCAGCGGGAACCACGCGTGCAGGGTGTAAAGTAACTGGAGTATAAATAAAAAATCAATGCAGGTGATTTTGGAGGCCTTGGTGTTACTATAGAACTAATAAGACTATATGGCATCAGGATTAGTGAACTGGGACCATTTGCATTTGAATGGGACAATCGCTCTGAGAAGGACAGAAAAGGTTTTGAAAAGTTTTCAGTTTAATCAACTAATAAATACTACATAATGAAATCAGGGCCACTCCCAGCTCCTGTAAAAATCCATGTAAAATGTGAAATTCTATGCAAAGTGTCAAAACAAAAGTCATGTGAATGCCATGTAAAATGTTACATTGTTTTTTATGCTTGTTGCGTGCTGGCCGTCTGACATTTGTCAGGGCATTTTACATGACTTTGACACATTTTGCATGACATTTTACATTTTACAGGGTCTTTCACAGGGTCTGGGACTGGCACCTGGGCGTATGTCGCACACTTCCAAAATGTTCATTTCAAACCCTATTTATCTTTGCAGAAATCATGAACTTGGTTCGTCTGGCCCTCCCTCGGAACGCCTACAGTGAGGAACACATAAATTACACCGTCGCAGCACTTTGCGAACTCCACAGAAAAAGGGAGTCACTTCCCAAGGTTGAATTGTAGATTTTATTTTCAATACACTAGAGTCGTAAAGTACCGTATTTGTTATATTTATCTAGGTGATTTTTTGTTCTGATAGAATGGCATATTTACCTCCAATTAGGGTGTCAAATTTCCCTTTCCGTTGTACGTTTCCGCTTTTCCGCAGGAAAATTTTTTACCTTACCGTTTTCCGTTTTCCGACCGATATTTTTTTTACCTTTCCGTTTTCCGTAAAGTTAAAAAATTTTACCTTTCCGTTTTCCGCAAAATTTTTTTTTGACACCCTACCTCCAATAGATTCATAGAACGGCACCTCCAATAGAACGGTTGACGAAAAAATAGAACGGCGCTCTTCTATTACAAGAAATACGGTAAGTCTAAATTCAAGCAATTTTAATCTGAAGGTAGCCTTAAAATTTCCAGGTAAAAGTGGTCAGAGGGCAGAAGTTACGTTTGAGGCAATTCCAGTCGGGGTTAATGCCAATCTACCCCAATACTGACGCTTGAATGATAACAAGAGGGCAGGCAGTTTTCATCTGAACCATTCATCTGAACAATGGTGAATGTAATGTCAAATGTATGGCTTATGAGTAGTGATGAAAAAGCATCATGGTTAGTAATGGAAAATGCACCAGGACTTTGGCGCCAAGCGCCAAAAGCGCCATGGCGCTTTTCCGAACCCCAGCGCCAAGCGCCGATGGCGCCAGGGCAAAATGGCGCCAAGCGCCATGGCACTTTTTGCTTTGGCGCCGCCAGGAGGATTGTTCCTGGCGCCACCCAAAAATAGCGCCAAGCGCCATGGCGCTTTTCCGTTCCCCAGCGCCAGGCGCCAATGGCGCCAGAGCAATATAGTGCCAAGCGCTTAAAGCGCCATGGCGCTTTCTGCTTTGGCGCTCGCGCCTGGTGCCAGCGCCATGGCGCTTTTGCATCACTAATCATGGTGCTATTGGCGCTTGGCGCCATTTTTCTGTGGCGCTCATGGCGCGTGGCTCCCTTTTCCTGGCGCTTTTCCTTCACTACTCATGAAGCAGTATGCTTTCTGAACGGATAGAAGTCCTTTGCACCAGCCATTTGCGCTATGAATAAATACTGATTATGATATAAGTGGTCTGAATATGAATTTTATTCTGATGAGGTATTCCATCACGTTAACATGCAACTCATCATCTACATCCATTTTTTGAATTTACGAACTATTTATGTACCTTCTTCTCATTGCCACACTGCTTAATTGATCGTCACATATTGGAGGTAGCTCATCTAGGAAAAGAACAGCTGCGATCAAAATTTCCAGCAATTCCTTGTAGAAATTCATTCAATTGTATACTCGGCGTACATGATACTCTGCCCTCGCACTGATTTATGTCTCGTGTTGGAAGCGTGCCAATGAATATCAGTCATGCGATTTCCGTAAAAAGATGAAAACAATTCATCGATGTGAATATGTTAATGAATAACATTATAACAACAATCAATTGTGTCATCTTTTTATGAAACTCGCAGTTCGCACGCGTTTACCATCATTGGCGCACTTCCAGCGGGAACCACGCGTGCAGGGTGTAAAGTAACCGGAGTATAGGTACATTTCATTTTATTTTGCTCTCGCCAAGTGCACAAATAATCATAGAGGATCAATTATTGGGGTCTGGCCAATATAAGTAAGTATACTTTTATATAAAAATACTATACTTGACAAAAAATTTTTAAATTATCGGTAGGTAGTTTCACAAATATATATTTAAATTCACAAGGCCGGGTATCGTATCATTGCGATGAATGCCTTCTCAGCATCTTTAACCTGGAAAGAATGCTACATTTGCTCATTCAAAACTTTTTGCACCTGTTGATTATATTTTTGATCATTAAAACAAACCCCAGTGTCACCGGGAATGCAAATGGACTCGCTCAAATCACAGTCAAATCCATGTGGACAGCAATGTATTTTATCTGAGCAACAGTTTGCATTATCATATTCACAGCAGCCATAACCTGAAATTTTATAACATGAGGAGAGTTGATATTTATTTTTCTGATATGGCATTTTTCAACCATTGAATACATACCTAAATTCTATTTTGCACAACTCCAACTCCAGGAGGAATTATTCAAGTAAATACTGTATCTCATTAGACCTTAAGCGATGAATATACCGTATTTCCTCGAAATACCCCCCCCCCTCGAAATACCCCCCTCAAAATGAGCACTATGTATATGTGGTCCGGGAAATGCATAACAGACGTTCAAAACACTTACTGTGTTATTTACGTTAGAACATTGTTTATACCATCTACATCCTTATATAAGGCTGTAAAAACTTATAAATGGTGGTTATTGTTGCATTTTTCACGTTTTTCTCTCAAAATTTCCACTCTGAAAAAATAAACCCCCTGGGGTTTTTTCGAGGAAATACGGTATACCGTATTTCCCTGAAATACCCCCAGAGGTTTATTTTTTCATAGAGCAAATTTTGCGGGGGTAATCGAGGGAGGGGGTATTTCAAGGGGGGGTCATTACGACAGAATTTTGTCATAGTGCACATTTTGAAGAGGATATTTTGAGGAAATATGGCAATACAATTTCATAAAAGTTCTGGCAAAATGATAAACCCCCTCGAAAAAGCCCCTTAGATTAACCCCCTCAAGAATTCAAAAGGTATTTCTTCTAAGGTGGAATAAAAATTCAAAACTCTAAATAAATCCGAAAATTTCCCAATCCCAACCTTCTCCCCTCGATGGGCAACACGTTTCCCCATCGTTGCAATGACTTCGCCCATCGGGACATTTCAGCAATGCTTCATCCAGCGCCAAGGTTGACGTAAAAACATAGGATTCAAACGGGACCGGGTTGTCGGGATCGGGATCGGAAGTGACATTTGTTAGATGTGGGGACCGTGATTGTGATCGGGACTGGTGTCCCGACTGGTTGACGCTGATAATTTTCGTTTCTTCAATTTCGGGATCGAGATTGGGAATTGAAATCTACAGTTGGAATGGCAATATACAGGGTGCGGCAATTTAGACCAACACTTTAGATTTTGAATAACTTGACACTGGGTTGTCGGATGAACTTAAAATTTTGGGTGATCATTAACAAATAAATAGGAAAGGTTTTTACAAGACATGGCTGCGATCACTCTACTGGTTCAAGAGTTATTCAAGCAATCACCAATACGCAGGGGTTTTATAGATTTGGACCCCCACGGGGGTTGATACCGTATTTCCTCGAAATACCCCCCCCCCTCGAAATACCCCTCCCCCCTCAAAATAGGCACTATGAATTTGTGGTCCGGGGACTAAATAACAGACGTTCAAAACACTTACTGTGTTACGTTAGAACGGGGATGGTCCGGCCGTAAAGTAAACCCGGCCGTAAAGTAGAGGCTGCTTCTTTAGGCCGGCCATCATTACGGCACAGTTGTTAAAATTACTGAATTTTTTTCAAAGTAAACGTAAACGTTGAGTATTTTATTTTTAATCAGACCTGAATACAGAAAACGTAAAGTAAAAATTTTCTACTTTTACGCTGTGTAAAAGGTGAGTAAACGTAAATATCTGTACCGTATTTCCTCGAAATACCCCCCGGGGGGTGATTGTTTCATAGTGGTCCCGAGAGGGGGGGGGGTTAAACGAGGGGGGGGGTATTTCGAGGGGGGGGGTGATTGTTTCACAAGAAAATTTTTGAAAACCAAGTACGAAATTGTCGTCTGAAACGTACGCAGACGTCGAAAAATGCAACAAAATCCGCCATTTATAAGGTTCTGTAGACTAATATTAGTATGTAGATGGTATGTACACTGTTCTAACGTGACACCGACATTGTTTTAACGTGTGTTCTGCAGTACACTGAACACAAACTACAGTTATTGTCATGTACGTTCCCTTTACACTCAATTTGGGGGGGGGTATTTCGAGGGGGGGGGTGATTGTTTCATAGTGGTCTCGAGAGGGGGGGGGTCAAACGAGGGGGGGGGTATTTCAAGGGGGGGGGTATTTCGAGGAAATACGGTAAATACTCGTTTTCCGTACTCGTGTACTTCCAAAAAGTACGCGAGTAACTGAGTACCGGTATTTTTCGGGAGGAAACGTAAACGTATTTACGCAGCACTCGAGTATACGTATTTATCGAGTAAACGTAAAAACGTTTGTACAACTATGCCATACGGCCGGATTTACTTTACGGCCGGGTTTACTTTACGGCCGAGTTCTCGCCAATCGCTCCAGATAGATAGATAGATAGCTGGACGATTTGGGGGGGGGGGGGTTTAGGGGATAGTAGCCAAAAATTTTGCCTCCAGGATACCTAGATAGATAGCTGAGCGGGCCTCCGGGATAGATAGATAGCTGGCGGATTTGGGGGGGGGTTATGCCAATACTCCTCACTTTACGACCAATTACACAAGCGCCCACCGATTTCCTCATTGTAAAGCAGAGTTGTTAAAAGTAATTTTTTTAACTTTTACTCATGAGTAAACGTGAGTAAACGTACTTTTCCCCGCGGAAAACGTAAACATGAGTACTTTTGAGAAATGTTGCCAAAAGCAGTCATCTTCATAACGTTTTGCCTATTTTATGCTATTTTTACTATATTTTTGGTTCTATAGCCATTTTCAAGTATTTAGTTTCCCACATTTTTAGGCCATTTTCTCCCTTTTTTCCTTCTATGCCTCTAAGAACTATATAAAAGACGATCTAAAGTACGTTTTCTGTACTCGAGTACTTTCAAAAAGTATACGTAAAAGCGAGTACCAGAACTTTTTTCGGAGGAAACGTAAACGTATTTACTCTGTACTTGAGTATACGTATTTATCGAGTAAAAGTAAATACGTTTTAACAACTACCGTATTTCCTCGAAATACCCCCCCCCCTCGAAATACCCCCCCTCGAAATACCCCCCCTCAAAATGGACACTATGAACTTATAAACCCCCCCCTCGAAATACCCCCCCCAAAAGTTAGTGTATAGAGAACGTAAATGACAAAGGCTGCGGTTTGTCATCCCGACAATGCAGAACACGCGTTAAAAACGATGACTCTGTTATGTGAGAACAGTGTTTGTACGTCTACACACTTATAAATGTCTTTAGAGTCTTATAAATGGCGATTTTTGTTGCATTTTTCGACGTCTGCGTACGTTTCAGACGACATTTTAGTACTGGGATTTCAAAAAATTTCTGGCGAAAAATAATAAACCCCCCCTCGAAATACCCCCCCCCTCGTTTAACCCCCCCTCAAAATTCTCACTCTGAAACAATAAACCCCCCGGGGGTATTTCGAGGAAATACGGTATGTTGTAAAGACGGATTAGAGGCGCGCGCATACGCATTTAGGTGCGCCATTGCGAAAAGCAAAAAAAAGGTAAAAACTGAAGAAATAATCCCGATCCTGGTCACGGAAAGTCGAGCCCCTTTGAAGCCTATCACGAGGTGGTGGTAAAGTAACAATGACGCGTTTGCGTGAATAACTTCTGTACGAGTGGAGCTATCGCAGCCATATTTTGTTGAATCCTTGACTATTTAATTGTTAATGTTCACCTAAAATTTTAAGCTCATCTGACAACTCCGTGTCAAATTTTTCAAATCTAAAGTGTCGGTCTAAATTGCCGCACCCTGTATGTCCTGTTTGAACCCTACGCAGTACCAGAAGTAATGAGATGCCTGCCAGTGAGATTGGGGAAGCCTTTTAAGTTTTCAGTGATGATAAAATATATTTCTGTAATCAAATGAAGAAACACAGAAAACCTACAGGCAATAGTCCTCATTTCTGATAAATTTGGCCGCTATGTACAGACAAAATTTATGTCAATTAACAACGAAAAACCGTTTTACTAGTGTTCGTCTTTTCTTGCACTCATGTGATACATTTTTATAGTGATTCCAGCGATGTAAAAAGTGCTTGTAAAATGGGGCCATATCGCTTTTCAAACTATGGCGCCACAGAATAATGGCGTCAGCGTCAAAAACGCCATAGCACTTTTTCACCGTCGTGCTTCATACGCCAACGGCGCTGCGGGAATTTAGCACGTAGAGCCAGAAACACCTTGCTGTTTTTTTTGGCCCTAGCTGAAGCGCCATGGCGCTTTTCCAACACTAGTCGTTACCCAGTGGTAGTGATGGACTGGCGCCATATGTGGGCGTCGTGTGGTGCATAGTTGTTAAAACGTATTTACGTTTACTCGATAAATATGGATACTCGAGTACAGCTTAAATACAAATAAATGCATTTCCTCCCGAAGTAAATACGTTTCCTCCCGAAAAAATACCCGTACTCACATACTCGTGTACTTTTTTTAAAGTACAGAAAACATATTTCAAACAGGCTTTTTTAGGCTTTTCAAGGCATAAAAAAGGAGAGAATTGCTGAAAATAGGGACAAAATATCCAAAATAGCATAAAAATAGGCAAAACACATTAAATTGTGAATTCGATGGTGAACAAGTTCAAAAATTAGTGATATTGAGCAAAAATTGAGCAAAATTGAGCAAAAATATCCACTTTTAAATTTTCCAGGGACAAAGAAATTTTCTCAGGTATACCGGTACTAATGAGTAAAAGTAAAAAATATATATTTTACATTTTCTGTACTCACCTGTGAGTAAAAAAAAATACTTTACATTAACATTTACTTTTGAAAAAGTTCAGTACCTTTAACAACTCTGGTGTGGTGGCGCCAGGCCGCCTTGGTACCTGTAACTGTGGCATGATTACCTAGCAGTGGGGTGTCAACTTTTCGTTTTCTGAAGGACAAATTTTTATATTTTTGCCTTCCATTTTCTGGCAGCTAAGGAATTTATCAACTTTTCCGTTTTCCATTTTCTCTCAAGTGAAATTTTTCTTTACCTTTTCGTTTTGCATAAAAAACTTTTTGACAACCTAATTATCACCCTTTTTAGATTGCGCCATTTTTTCCGGCGCTTTTCTATAGCTACTGAGTGCTGATAACGAACCGTTTTGTGGGAATGCATCACAGGTGTTACTTTTGGATAAGTAAACATACGGTACGTAAAAGTGTCAAGCAAAGTGTCAAATGACATTACAGATGTAAAGCAAAGTGTCAATTGTCATGACAAAGGTAAAGTACAGTGTCAAGAGTAATGCAGAGTTTACTAATACACTAGCGTGCAGAATAGTTGGGACTGTGCGTGCTGCAGGATAAACATTGCCAAAATTTAAAAATGTTGAATGTGCACAATGTTTGTATACCATTGGTGGGTACTGTGGGCGTTTGGCTACATGTGCCCAGGATGACCAGCCCTCAAGTATGTATGTGCATATATTCTTAGAGCAGTAACTAAATTCACTCAGTTTCTTTGTGTTTCAGAATAGTTGGGACTTTTCTTGTTTTGGCATGTAGCTGCCTAGTATCATATTTTTAGACTGTATCCAATACCTACATTCATTTTTAAACGAAATTTTCAATCTGGCAACTGCCTGAAATGTTGCTGAGCTCTGTGAGCAGCAAGGAACGTTCTAAGCATGAACAGCAAATGGTTATGCATGTGGCAATGTGGCATGTATTTATTTCAGCCACAGTTTTGTATCCATTGCCAGCCACTCAGAAATGGAGGTTAGTATACTAGTCTGTGTGGCTATTTGGTGTGTAAATTTGAGACTCTGTCTTTGCTCTATTGATGAGAAAACTTGGCTCAACTCTCACAATGTATGTGCAAGTATTTTGTAAGGGAAAGAAGATGGAAGTTTGAAGTGCTGTAACTTTTGATTGGAAAGAGATATTGAAATAATTTTTGTTGCATATTAATTCTGGCTGTCTAAAGTATATGATAGCATGTTCAAAAATCCGTTATGTTGGAAACCATATCAGTTATCTCAGCATAAGGAATTTAGACACCACTGATAAGTTTGATGTGTTATAACTTTTGATTGGAAAGAGACATTGAACTCATTTTAGTTTTACTAGATGACCAAAGTATATGATAGCATATTTACAAATTTTTTTCGTGTTTAAAAACGGGGTCAAATGGGCATACGGAATTTAGACATCCTGATCCGACAACAAAAATGGCAGATTCGGGTTTTGCCGATCATTTTAAGTGTTGAACGAGCCAAATCAGCCCAGAAATGGTCGAGTTATCAAGCTTCAAATTCAATCATGCAGATTGGCCATTTTTGTATTTTTATTGAACAACTTTTTATAGACCCCCCTTATCTTGGGCATGGGGGATTTTTTTGCAAACAAAATTTTCAGTCATAGGTCTGACCTCACACCCCAACATACTCGAACAGCATCAAAATTTGGCAAGGTTCAATGGAGATGGAAGCAACAGAAGTTTGATGGACCCACAACAACCCCCAATTTCTCTATGGGGAAAGGTCCCAACTTTTCTGCACGGTAGTGTAAAATCTGATAGACATTTTACATGTAATTTGACACTTTATTTTACACTTTACAGGTGTGGGAATGGCCCCTGGAGAATAAGAGGAAAAACGGCTTTCAAATGAACTGCCATTTTGTTATTTGCAATTATATCAGGTGTTTTTACGGTGTGCGCAAGATGGCATGCCTATCAACTTTACTATTTGAATTATAGTCTAAATCACACGCTGCAGATAGTCATGTGATGTTATTGCATAATGGTTTATGGTAATAAAGTGGTTTAATTGCGGTGGCGCAGAATCTATAGCAGAATGTCAAAATTGTAATTTTGGTGTGACCTGAAATTACCGAAGTGACGACAGCCATTCCATACTTAGCTCCAACGAAAACGGCGTCGGATTCCGACGGTCGGAACCCAACCCAACTCGACCCGAACCCGCAAATTTTTTAGAACAGAACCCTGAAAATCGGAACCCAAACCATACTTGACACTAGTGATGGAGTGGCGCCATGGCACTGGCGCCATTTAATGGCACCAACGCCATTGTCAAAACGGAGTACATTTTAGCGATCTTGAGCCAAAAATGGGGAAAAATCATCCAAAGTACAACAGTACAATATGCAACCAATAATTTGGATGTTGACCAAGTTCACATACCAGATCGATCCAAAATTTTGGCAGTGTTTATCATGCAGCGTGCACAGTGCTGCACGGTAGTAGTTCGATTTGCCCCACAAAATTATCACTCCAAGGGTGCACTTGTTTTTGAATTTTAGCCAAATTTTCAAGAGGTTTATGGAAAATGATCAACATTGAGTTGGACAGCGCCTAAATCATAACGATAACACTAATAAATATAAAATGAATTGGCTTTTTATTGTTTGCAATTAAATCAGGTGTTTTTATGAAGTGTGCAAGATTTCAAATATGCCTTTCAATTCCATTATTTGAAGTATAGTCAAAATCACACGCAGCAGATGGTCATGTGACTTCATGGTAATAAAGTGGCTCAATTGCAGCGGCAGAGAACATACCGTATTTCCTCGAAATACCCCCCCCTCGAAATACCCCCCCCCTCAAAATGGGCACTATGTATTTGTGGTCCGGGAAATGCATAACAGACGTTCAAAACACTTACAGAACATCGTTAGTACTAGTGATGGAATGGCGCCATGGCGCTGGCGCCATTTGAGGGCGCCAAAGGGCGCCGCGCCATGGCGCCATTGGCGCTTGGCGCCCTTTTTCTGTGGCGCCCTTGGCGCCTGGCGCCCACTTTCTGAAAGGCGCCATGGCGCCCTTGGCGCTTGGCGCCCTTTTTCCGTGGCGCCCTTGGCGCCTGGCGCCCTGCTCTAAAAGGGCGCCAAAATGGCGCCAGCAGGGTTTCAAGGTGGGTGGGTGTATGTAATTGAAAAAAATGAATAAAAAATAAAACAAGCGCGACGGTGGAGGAGCGAAAGTCGCTTGATAAATGGACGAAGTTGTGCGAGTGGATAGAAATATTTTCTTCAATGGTTCATTGGAGGCATCTGATGGGCGTGCACTGATACGCACACGCGCCCGATACGCACATATGCCCGTTTTTTTCACTTGACACTTTTTCAAGTGATTTTCAGATATGAGTGAAGTGAAAAAAGTTCACTAATGTCATTGCGCAACTTTTTTCACTTTACTCATATCTGAAAATCACTTGAAAATGTGTCAAATGAAAAACAGTGAAGAATGGCTATTTTTCACTGTTTGTTTTCACTTGACACATTTTCAAGTGATTTTCAGTTATGAGTGAAGTGAAAAAAGTTCACTAATGTCATTGCGCAACTTTTTTTCACTTTACTCATATCTGAAAATCACTTGAAAAAGTGTCAAGTGAAAAAAACGGGCATATGTGCGTATCGGGCACGTGTGCGTATCAGGCCTGCCCCGCATCTGATGGATCAGAAGCTGAGAATGATAGACCGTCAAACGTGCAAACTTGTAAATGAACGGATTAAAATCATGGTAATTTTGTTTTCGTCCACTTCAAGAGAACATCCACTGGAAAAAGCTATTTCATGTGAATGTATTGTTTTGTCAATTTTCATTGTGTTTGAGTATTGAGTTTTCGTCACGTGTGAGTATGTTTTTATGCAATCATTTTGTTGGTAGTGTCATTTTTGTTGATTACACCCTGGAGAATGTGAATAGAGAAGTAAATGTGTGCAATACTGTGTTGGAGAAACATTTTTAGCACACACACAGTATCATACGCGATTATTTATCTTGGCGCCCTTGGCGCCTGGCGCCCTAAATTTCAAATGGCGCCATGGCGCCCTTGGCGCTTGGCGCCCTCTTTCCGTGGCGCCCTTGGCGCCTGGCGCCCACTTTCCGAATGGCGCCATGGCGCCCTTGGCGCTTGGCGCCCTCTTTCCGTGGCGCCCTTGGCGCCTGGCGCCCAGTTTCCGAATGGCGCCATGGCGCCCTTGGCGCCTGGCGCCCTTTTTTCTGGCGCTTTTCCATCACTAGTTAGTACCATCTACCGTATTTCCTCGAAATACCCCCCCTCGAAATACCCCCCCCCCTCTCGAGACCACTATGAAACAATCACCCCCCCCCTCGAAATACCCCCCCCCCCAAATTGAGTGTAAAGAGAACGTACATCACAAATATGGCAGTTTGTGTTCTGCGTAGTGCAGAACACACGTTAAAACAATGTCGGAATCACGTTAGAACAGTGTACATACCATCTACATACTAATATTAGTCTACAGAACCTTATAAATGGCGGTTTTTGTTGCATTTTTCGACGTCTGCGTACGTTTCAGACGACAATTTCGTACTTGGTTTTCAAAAATTTTCTTGTGAAATAATACCCCCCCCCCTCGAAATACCCCCCCCCTCGTTTGACCCCCCCCCCTCTCGGGACCACTATGAAACAATCACCCCCCGGGGGGTATTTCGAGGAAATACGGTACATCCTTATATAAGGCTGTAAAAACTAATAAATGGTGGTTATTGTTGCATTTTTCACGTTTTTCTCTCAAAATTCTCACTCTGAAACAATCACCCCCCGGGGGGTATTTCGAGGAAATACGGTACATCCTTATATAAGGCTGTAAAAACTAATAAATGGTGGTTATTGTTGCATTTTTCACGTTTTTCTCTCAAAATTCTCACTCTGAAACAATCACCCCCCGGGGGGTATTTCGAGGAAATACGGTAATTACTTTTCTATCTGATTTGAAATTGCAATACCGTTGAAGATACCCGGAACCTAATCGGACGAAATTTAAAATTCCATGTAAATCGTCATATATTTAAATGTTTCAAACATCTGGTCAAAATTAAATACCGTATCACCTCGGAATACCCGCATGGGGTTTATTATTTCGCCAGCAAAATTTGCTGGGGGGGGTAATTCGAGGGGGTGGGGTTTATTCGAGGTTTTTTTTATTATTTCGTCAGAAATTTTTGTAAGAATCGTGGTAAAAAGTGGGCATTTGCGTACCTAATACAGGTAATAAATGTATCCAAACAGTATATATTTGGACATAAAAACGTTGATAGCTACACAAACTAAGTACGTCTATGTGTGTCTGCAATGCAATTTAGCAGTGATAAATACATGATGTACATCATTCCGGAGGGGGGGGGGGATTTCGAGGGGGGGGGTATTATTTCCCAATCCCATTTTGAGGGGGTTTATTCGAGGGGGTAAATTCAACGGGGGGAAATTCGAGGTAATACGGTATATCAAATATATGCCACTTAAATCATGGTGCATGGAGTTGAAATACGTATTTCCTCGAAATACCCCCGCTCAAAATGGCCGCTATGAATTTTGAACCCCCCCCCCCAAAAAAAAAAAAAATTGAGTGTAAATGACAAAAGCTACGGTTGGTGGTCCGGGCTACGCAGAACACACGCTAAAACAATGTAAATTTTCACCCTTCGTTTTCCATTTTTCTAGCAACCAAAAAGTTTTTTACCTTTCCATGTTCCATAAAAAGGCTTGTTGACACTCTCCTAACACCAATTGTGTGGTAAACTTATAACTGGAGATAATCGTCACTTAGTCACCACTTGCAGAAATACCAATTTCGCTTTGACACTTAAATTGACGGTTCATAATTTTCAGATCACACGATCTACGAAACTTCATGCATCCAGATCCACAAATTTTCCACCCATGCATACTCAATGTTACTGTCATGTAAAAATCACATATTATAAATTTTCTATCGCTTTCAAAAGCTTATGGCCCATAAGTTAATAAAACGAACACCATCTGCTGCTAAAATAAACACTTTTAATGCTCAGGTTTTCAATCCCGCACAGTATAAAAATGAGCGCAATTAGAAGAAAAGCTCAATTGAAATCTATTTCGCCTCTTCAAACAATCCTTCAAAAGACAGTTTTTGCAGCTAATCTGAAATACAGTAACCATGTCGAAGTTGACACTCGTTCTGCTGTGCCTGTGCGCCCTGGCTGTTGTGGGTACGTTTCACTTGTTTGGGTCAGCTACACACTCGTTCTTTTGTGACCCGTGGCAGTCAACTGACTGTGAAACTTTCCCATTTTTCGTTATTGTCAGGGTGCTCTGTTCAGTGAATTTGTTTTCTGTGGTATAATTGTGTGCACATATTTTTCAATGCCCTACATTACAGGTGAAACCTAGATTGTAATTGTTACAACTTGCTGCACTACAAAGTTCAGAGTCATAATTTTAGCTTTTCTAATGTTACCAATTTTATGTTTTAGTGCTATATATTCATTATGTTATGATGTAAATGCCCCTTGATGCAAGTAATGTGTCTGACAAAAGTAAAGGGAAATTTGGCAGATTGCCATTTTAACAGCTATGTGAGCACCTCTTGCCTGAAAGAAAATGCAGCATATTATAAGGACACTGCAAATAGACACTGTTTAATTTTTTGAATTGTATCCACAAAATTTGTGCAATTTTAGGTATTTTTTGTAGATTTCTGTGCATGCGCTGTATAGCACATCACCTACTCATCTCACCAACCCTCCCTGTACTCCCAGCGCTAGCGAAGCTGGGCAAGGGCAAAGGCAAGGGCAAGGGCCACGGCCACGGCAAACACAGCCACAGCCAGGAGGGCAGCGGCAGCCACAGCCACAGCCACGGTAGCGAAGGCAGCAGCAGTCACAGCCACGAAGGCACTGGCGAGCCACCCATGCCCACTGGCACTGGCGAGCCCCCGATGCCCACTGGCACTGGTGAACCACCGATGCCCACTGGCACTGGGGAACCACCGATGCCCACTGGCACTGGCGAGCCCCCGATGCCCACTGGCACTGGGGAGCCACCCATGCCCACTGGCACTGGGGAGCCACCCATGCCCACTGGCACTGGGGAACCAGAGATGACGACTGGGTCGGATGAGTGAACTGTGTGACATTGGATGCACTTGGTAGAATGTCGTGTGGAAGACCATTGTGGTTGTTTGGCATTATGAAATTGTCAACTGAGTTGGTGGTTAAGTGTGAAATGTTTATCACAAGATGTGGTGATTTGACATTTTGCCATGCTCAACTCAACTGATGGTCAACTGAAATTTTTTTTCAAACCATCACAGTGGATGGGAATCTATTGATTTCACTTCCTCATTTGATGGACACAAAAGTGTTGTCCCTTTTGAAGTAGTTGATTGAACACACTACTTTGGTCTTGCTACTTGACATTTTACAGACAGTTATGAAGTGTGACTACAAATTCAGTGTTATTGTGAATATACTCAACTGATAGGTTGAGTTTATGCTTTTCCTTCCAACTGTATTTCCTAGTTTCTCAATGAATTTACAGTCTGATGTGAATGCCAGCATTGTGTACAATCACATAAATACCTACACTTTAGGTCTTAGTTGTGGAATTTTTTTTTTTCAGTCATGTTACATTTCATTTGTTTACCAAATAAATATTCACAGCGACCTTAATTCGACCAAATAAATTATTTACACTTATTCCCATCACTGAGATTTTCTAGAATCTAATTCAGGCATTCAATTCAATGAGCAACGATGGCAAAAACACACATATTAAACACGGAAACTCATTGAGTTTCCGTGTTTTTGTTTAACACAGAAACACGGAAAACAACAATTTTGAAAAACACGGAAACTCAAATGAGTTTTTTTTGGAAAACACGGAAACATGGAAACACAGAAAATACAGAAATGTTTTTGAGTTTTTTTTATCCAAGCAATTGAAGGCACAAGATTTGAACTGAACAATGTGTGTATGTGCATACATAAGGTATGCATGTATGTATAGTGTGTAAATATGTACATAGTATCCAAGTTTAACGATGAAATAAGTACCCCAAAAAATAATGGTGTCAGCATCTGCTGGTGGCTTCGACAATATTAGGGACTGTGATCGAAGTGTTGAGGAGTGTCCACCAGGGTCTGCTAGCTAACACAATTGAGCTGAGGGCTCCTCCCTTCCCAAGCTGTCAAAGGTATTGGTCATCCATTTAGAACTACCTCCAGTGAACTAATGAAATTTTTCCAATACATGACAAAGCGTATGCAAAACCAATGTTTGATAAGAAAACCACTGTTTAAACAGTAAAATGCTGTAAAATGCAACTTTTTTTTAAAAACTTGAGTTTTTTCAAAAAACACAGAAATAAAACACAGAAACTCAAGTTTTTTTCGTGAAAAAAACTCAAAACACAGATATTCATTTTTGAAAAACTCAAAATACAGAAAGTGTTTTTATTTTGAGAACTCACCGATCGTTGTCAATGAGTCGATAAATCCAACAACAGCATTTTGAATGATTTAAGTTTAAAGTCTAAAGGATCTCTGCGTGTGCATATCAGTGATGCAGGATTTTAGAACTCATCAAACCTTTTTTAAAGTGACAACTATTCCTATATTATTTCATGTTGTTTTAGGCATTCCCACATCTATTCGAATTTGCAAATGCCATTTTGCACGTGGTTCTTCTTGCAAACCGTCATTTTCTCACTCCAGCGAACTCCTTCAGTCAGATTTGTGCTTGTAACACCATTCAGGGGGCTCTCCCAGATAGTGATGGAAAAAGCGCCAGGCTTTTGGCGCCAAGCGCCAAAAGCGCCATGGCGCTTTTCTGACCCCCAGCGTCAAGCGCCAATGGCGCCAGAGCAAAATAGCGCCAAGCGCCAAAAGCGCCATGGCGCTTTTCTGAACCCCAGCGCCAAGCGCCAATGGCGCCAGAGGGTAATGGCGCCAAGCGCCAATAGCGCCAGCGCCAAAAAATTTTCCTGCATTTCATTTGTAGATTAATGAATTCATAACTGTGACGTGCCGCGTACGTTGTAGTAGTCGACTTCACCTTTGCTATAAAAGTTCAATCAACCAACTACCGTATTTCCTCGAAATACCCTCCCCTCGAAATACCCCCCTCAAAATGGGCACTATGAATTTGTGGTCTGGGAAATGCATAACAGACGTTCAAAACACTTACCGTATTTCTCCGTGTAAAGGACCCCCCCGTGCACAACACCCGGGGTGTTATACAGCTGCATAGCACCCCGGGGGTGCTATGCTCGGTTTCAAAAAGATCACCCGATTTGAATTACTTAAATACGTGGCGTGGCGCGCGCCACTCATTGTAGTTGCGCGGCACGCATTTTTCCATTGAATTGGTGCACACTGGGTAATAAAAAAATTGGATTTTTGTGTTTCCGTGTATAACACCCCCTGACCTAACACCTGGGTGTTATACAAGGTTTAAGAAAGGTTGCTGCAAAGTGTCTCAATTTTGTATAGCACCCGGGTGCTTTACACGGAGAAATACGGTACTGTGTTACGTTAGAACATCGTTTATACCGTCTACATCCTTATATAAGGCTGTAAAAACTTATAAATGGTGGTTATTGTTGCATTTTTCACGTTTTCCTCTCAAAATTTTCACTCTGAAAAAATAAACCCCCTGGGGGGTAATTCGGGGAAATACGGTATAATACAATGTTTCATACATTGTTAAAATCACCAGGGATATATGTTTCAGCCAAAAATTGTGACTGGGAAGCTTTCAAGGTAAGGTGCAGTTATTCATTACAAGGGACGTTTTTTCTCATTTGACTAACAGTTGGTGGTATTCTACTGAGAGGACTTATTTGAGAATTCATGGTGTTTTTCCTTTGCTATACAAACCAATTTATTGTAAAAATATATTTACATGCACTCGAAAAATACGTATACCCAGAGTAAATGTTGCATTTGCTAATTGCCCTGGTTGCCCAAGTTTGTATTAGGTAATCGTGCCAGGGAATAATGACTTCGTTTGCCTTTTTGAGGGGGGGGGGACTATTCAAAAAGGGACATTACTTGAGGCCATTAGAAGATATAAAATGCCCTTGTTTTAAAATCAACTTTTAGTTATCAACGTTTATCAGTTGAGGCTTTAAATGAATGAAGGTGGGTATAATGCTAGCACATTTTTTGGCGCAAACAAGAAAATATTTGCCCCACACTCAAATATGAGGACCTCTTGAGTAAAAAGTTAACATATTTTAACATGTCTGCTATTATTCTATGTCCCTATATCCATTTGTCCCCCAAATATTGCGTCATCAATATTTAATTAATATAAATGGCCCCAAAATCCTTATTGATTGATCAATATTTATACAGTTGTTTTCAAAATTGGTCAACTGGACTGTCGATTTTCACGCTATTATAACAATTTTTATAGTCATGGTTGGCGCCTTTTTGGCGCCATTTAAAATGCCGGCGCCAGGCGCCAATAGCGCCACCAAAAAATGGCGCCAAGCGCCAAAAGCGCCATGGCGCTTTCTCAGATTCCGGCGCCAAGCGCCAATGGCGCCAGAGCGTTTTAGCGCCAAGCGCCAAAAGCGCCATGGCGCTTTTTGCTTTGGCGCTAGCGCCAGGCGCCAGCGCCATGGCGCTTTTCCATCACTACTCCCAGACCCCGTAAAATGTCAAATGTCATGCAAAGTGTCAAAAGTCATGGAAAATGCCCTGCAAAATGGAAACTCGGTTTATGGCAATTTACAAGGAAAAACTGTTTCACTAGTGTTCGTCTTTTCTTGCACTCATGTGATACATTTTTATAGTGATTCCAGCGATGTAAAAAGTGCTTGTAAAAAGGGACCATAGCGCTTTTCAAACTATAGCGCCATAGAATAATGGCGTCAGCGTCAAAAACGCATAGTTGTTAAAACGTACTTAAGTTTACTCGATAATTACGGATACTCTAGTAGAGTACTGCGTAAATACGTTTATGTTTCCTCGCAAAAAAATACCAGTACTCACTTACTCGCGTACTTTTTCAAAGTAGAGACATATTCGTAAGAAATACTTAGCAGGAGAGAAATACACATCATTTTGTTATCAGAGTTATCATTCAAAAATGACTGAGTTTTTTCTGAGGCAAATATTAATTTTTACATTTTCTGTGAGAAAAAATACCCGTTTTTTAAACGTTTTCTCCAGAAAAAATCTCGTTTTTACGTTTTCTCTGGTAAAAAGTATTTTACTCACATTTTACGCAGTGTAAAAGTATTTGAAAAATACTTAACCTTTTTTTGTGCTCAGCAGTGAGTAAAAGAAAAATACTTTACATTTACGTTTACTTTAAAAAAAAGTTCAGTACTTTTAACAACTCTGCAAAAACGCCACAGCCCTTTTTATCCGTCGTGCTTCATACGCCAACGGCGCAGCGCGCAGAGCCAGAAAAACCGTGCTGTTTCTCCTTTGACGCTAGCTGAAGCGCCATGGCGCTTTTCTATCACTAGTTTCTATCACCTAGTGGTAATGATGGACTGGCGCCATTTGTGGGCGTCCTGTGGTGCATAGTTGTTAAAACCAGAGTTGCGAAAGTGTATTGACACTTACCCAAATACCTGGGTAAATGGGTATTTATATTTACACTTACACTTACACTTTCATAAAATACCCATACACTTTTTTTACACTTTCCTGGGCAAAATACCCGGGTACAGAAAGTGTATTTTTTTCGTTCAGATAGCTCTGTTTTATGCTTCTGATAAAGCATAAAATAGGGTCATGTACAAAAAATGCATTGAATGTAGAATATATGGCAAATTTACAAACTAGCCTTTGATCAGTACACATGGTATTCTACATTTTCATCATACTTTTGTAAAAAGGACAATGTCAATGGAAGTTCACCAACTGGACACAAGTCAACTTTTGCATTGACATTTGCTGCATGTCCATTCTTGCATTTAAACAGTGTGTATTGCATTGCTTAATCAGTAAAATATCAACACTGAAAAACTTCATACAACTACAGTATTTGTTACAGTCTGAAATGTTTCATAAAAGGCTGTAAAATGTGAAATAATGCATGAAAATAATAAATAAATTGATCTAAAGGTGAGAACAGTGGTGTTTTCTAATGCTCAACAGTGAGAGCTCTTTCTAACAAAATTTTTTACACTTACACTTTTTTTACACTTTCCTAGGTATTTTTCAAATACCTTTAACTTTTGGTATCCATACTCAAAATTTGGAAAGTGTATTTACACTTACACTTACACTTTCCAAAAATACCGGTATTTTAACAACTCTGGTTAAAACGTGTTTACGTTCACTCAATAAATACAGATACTAGAGTACTGCGTAAATATGTTTACGTTTCCTCCCGAAAAAATACCGGTACTCACGTACTCGTATACTTTTTAAAGTACATGAGTACAGAAAACGTATTTCAAACAGGTTTTTTTTAGGCTTTTCAAGGCATAAAAAAGGAAAGAATTGCTGAAAATAGAGACGAAATATCCAAAATAGCATGAAAATGGGCAAAACACATTAACTTGTGAATTTGATCGTGATAAAGTTAAAAAATTAGTGATTTTGAGTGGAAATTTTACAAGATTTCTAAAAAAGACCCACTTTTACATTTTCCAGGGTTAAAAGTAATTTACTCAGGTTTACTCATGAGTAAAAGTAAAAATAAGTACTTTATGTTAACATTTACTTTTGTACCTTTTAAGTTCAGTACCTTTAACAACTCTGGTGTGGTGGCGCCAGGCCGCCTTGGCGACCTGTAACTGTGGCATGATTAGCAGTGGGGTGTTAAATTTTCGTTTTCTGTAGGAATTTTTTTATCTTTTTGCCTTCCATTTTCTGGCAGCTAAGGAATTTTTTAAACTTTTCCGTTTTCCATTTTCTATCAAGTGAATTTTTTTTACCTTTCCGTTTTGCATAAAAAAACTTTTTGACAACCTAACTATCACCCTTTTTTAGATTGCGCCATGCGCCATTTTTTCCGGCGCTTTTCCATAGCTATTGAGTGCTGATAACAAGCCGTTTTGTGGGAATGCATCACAAGTGTTACTATTGGATAAGTAAACATATGGTACGTAAAAAAAGTGTCAACAAATTTATTTACATAAACTCCGTTCTAGCGAAGCGACACACGTTCCGGATGAACAAAAACAATCAAATGGGCGCAATGAACAATTCAGATTTGTTTGAGTTGACATGAGAAGTGTAACGTGCAATGCGAAATTTACATTAAAATGGAAACATGATATTAATACCGTATTTTTTCTATTAACATGACATATGTAAGATATTTAATGTTTTTACCAATTTTCAATTTTCTGTTTTTCCTTCCCAATTTCACCACTCATTGGATCTCTCTGGCGGAAAATTGGCGTACACCGTTCCTAGGTGCTAATGCGTGCTTAAATTAGTTAATGAGATGGATTTGAGGTACGGGGAGTTGACATGCAATTCAGGTTACATTTCATTTGTTTACCAAATAAATATTCACAGCGACCTTAATTCGACCAAATAAATTATTTACACTTATTCCCATCACTGAGATTTTCTAGAATCTAATTCAGGCATTCAATTCAATGAGCAACGATGGCAAAAACACACATATTAAACACGGAAACTCATTGAGTTTCCGTGTTTTTGTTTAACACAGAAACACGGAAAACAACAATTTTGAAAAACACGGAAACTCAAATGAGTTTTTTTTGGAAAACACGGAAACATGGAAACACAGAAAATACAGAAATGTTTTTGAGTTTTTTTTATCCAAGCAATTGAAGGCACAAGATTTGAACTGAACAATGTGTGTATGTGCATACATAAGGTATGCATGTATGTATAGTGTGTAAATATGTACATAGTATCCAAGTTTAACGATGAAATAAGTACCCCAAAAAATAATGGTGTCAGCATCTGCTGGTGGCTTCGACAATATTAGGGACTGTGATCGAAGTGTTGAGGAGTGTCCACCAGGGTCTGCTAGCTAACACAATTGAGCTGAGGGCTCCTCCCTTCCCAAGCTGTCAAAGGTATTGGTCATCCATTTAGAACTACCTCCAGTGAACTAATGAAATTTTTCCAATACATGACAAAGCGTATGCAAAACCAATGTTTGATAAGAAAACCACTGTTTAAACAGTAAAATGCTGTAAAATGCAACTTTTTTTTAAAAACTTGAGTTTTTTCAAAAAACACAGAAATAAAACACAGAAACTCAAGTTTTTTTCGTGAAAAAAACTCAAAACACAGATATTCATTTTTGAAAAACTCAAAATACAGAAAGTGTTTTTATTTTGAGAACTCACCGATCGTTGTCAATGAGTCGATAAATCCAACAACAGCATTTTGAATGATTTAAGTTTAAAGTCTAAAGGATCTCTGCGTGTGCATATCAGTGATGCAGGATTTTAGAACTCATCAAACCTTTTTTAAAGTGACAACTATTCCTATATTATTTCATGTTGTTTTAGGCATTCCCACATCTATTCGAATTTGCAAATGCCATTTTGCACGTGGTTCTTCTTGCAAACCGTCATTTTCTCACTCCAGCGAACTCCTTCAGTCAGATTTGTGCTTGTAACACCATTCAGGGGGCTCTCCCAGATAGTGATGGAAAAAGCGCCAGGCTTTTGGCGCCAAGCGCCAAAAGCGCCATGGCGCTTTTCTGACCCCCAGCGTCAAGCGCCAATGGCGCCAGAGCAAAATAGCGCCAAGCGCCAAAAGCGCCATGGCGCTTTTCTGAACCCCAGCGCCAAGCGCCAATGGCGCCAGAGGGTAATGGCGCCAAGCGCCAATAGCGCCAGCGCCAAAAAATTTTCCTGCATTTCATTTGTAGATTAATGAATTCATAACTGTGACGTGCCGCGTACGTTGTAGTAGTCGACTTCACCTTTGCTATAAAAGTTCAATCAACCAACTACCGTATTTCCTCGAAATACCCTCCCCTCGAAATACCCCCCTCAAAATGGGCACTATGAATTTGTGGTCTGGGAAATGCATAACAGACGTTCAAAACACTTACCGTATTTCTCCGTGTAAAGGACCCCCCCGTGCACAACACCCGGGGTGTTATACAGCTGCATAGCACCCCGGGGGTGCTATGCTCGGTTTCAAAAAGATCACCCGATTTGAATTACTTAAATACGTGGCGTGGCGCGCGCCACTCATTGTAGTTGCGCGGCACGCATTTTTCCATTGAATTGGTGCACACTGGGTAATAAAAAAATTGGATTTTTGTGTTTCCGTGTATAACACCCCCTGACCTAACACCTGGGTGTTATACAAGGTTTAAGAAAGGTTGCTGCAAAGTGTCTCAATTTTGTATAGCACCCGGGTGCTTTACACGGAGAAATACGGTACTGTGTTACGTTAGAACATCGTTTATACCATCTACATCCTTATATAAGGCTGTAAAAACTTATAAATGGTGGTTATTGTTGCATTTTTCACGTTTTCCTCTCAAAATTTTCACTCTGAAAAAATAAACCCCCTGGGGGGTAATTCGGGGAAATACGGTATAATACAATGTTTCATACATTGTTAAAATCACCAGGGATATATGTTTCAGCCAAAAATTGTGACTGGGAAGCTTTCAAGGTAAGGTGCAGTTATTCATTACAAGGGACGTTTTTTCTCATTTGACTAACAGTTGGTGGTATTCTACTGAGAGGACTTATTTGAGAATTCATGGTGTTTTTCCTTTGCTATACAAACCAATTTATTGTAAAAATATATTTACATGCACTCGAAAAATACGTATACCCAGAGTAAATGTTGCATTTGCTAATTGCCCTGGTTGCCCAAGTTTGTATTAGGTAATCGTGCCAGGGAATAATGACTTCGTTTGCCTTTTTGAGGGGGGGGGGACTATTCAAAAAGGGACATTACTTGAGGCCATTAGAAGATATAAAATGCCCTTGTTTTAAAATCAACTTTTAGTTATCAACGTTTATCAGTTGAGGCTTTAAATGAATGAAGGTGGGTATAATGCTAGCACATTTTTTGGCGCAAACAAGAAAATATTTGCCCCACACTCAAATATGAGGACCTCTTGAGTAAAAAGTTAACATATTTTAACATGTCTGCTATTATTCTATGTCCCTATATCCATTTGTCCCCCAAATATTGCGTCATCAATATTTAATTAATATAAATGGCCCCAAAATCCTTATTGATTGATCAATATTTATACAGTTGTTTTCAAAATTGGTCAACTGGACTGTCGATTTTCACGCTATTATAACAATTTTTATAGTCATGGTTGGCGCCTTTTTGGCGCCATTTAAAATGCCGGCGCCAGGCGCCAATAGCGCCACCAAAAAATGGCGCCAAGCGCCAAAAGCGCCATGGCGCTTTCTCAGATTCCGGCGCCAAGCGCCAATGGCGCCAGAGCGTTTTAGCGCCAAGCGCCAAAAGCGCCATGGCGCTTTTTGCTTTGGCGCTAGCGCCAGGCGCCAGCGCCATGGCGCTTTTCCATCACTACTCCCAGACCCCGTAAAATGTCAAATGTCATGCAAAGTGTCAAAAGTCATGGAAAATGCCCTGCAAAATGGCAACTCGGTTTATGGCAATTTACAAGGAAAAACTGTTTCACTAGTGTTCGTCTTTTCTTGCACTCATGTGATACATTTTTATAGTGATTCCAGCGATGTAAAAAGTGCTTGTAAAAAGGGACCATAGCGCTTTTCAAACTATAGCGCCATAGAATAATGGCGTCAGCGTCAAAAACGCATAGTTGTTAAAACGTACTTAAGTTTACTCGATAATTACGGATACTCTAGTAGAGTACTGCGTAAATACGTTTATGTTTCCTCGCAAAAAAATACCAGTACTCACTTACTCGCGTACTTTTTCAAAGTAGAGACATATTCGTAAGAAATACTTAGCAGGAGAGAAATACACATCATTTTGTTATCAGAGTTATCATTCAAAAATGACTGAGTTTTTTCTGAGGCAAATATTAATTTTTACATTTTCTGTGAGAAAAAATACCCGTTTTTTAAACGTTTTCTCCAGAAAAAATCTCGTTTTTACGTTTTCTCTGGTAAAAAGTATTTTACTCACATTTTACGCAGTGTAAAAGTATTTGAAAAATACTTAACCTTTTTTTGTGCTCAGCAGTGAGTAAAAGAAAAATACTTTACATTTACGTTTACTTTAAAAAAAAGTTCAGTACTTTTAACAACTCTGCAAAAACGCCACAGCCCTTTTTATCCGTCGTGCTTCATACGCCAACGGCGCAGCGCGCAGAGCCAGAAAAACCGTGCTGTTTCTCCTTTGACGCTAGCTGAAGCGCCATGGCGCTTTTCTATCACTAGTTTCTATCACCTAGTGGTAATGATGGACTGGCGCCATTTGTGGGCGTCCTGTGGTGCATAGTTGTTAAAACCAGAGTTGCGAAAGTGTATTGACACTTACCCAAATACCTGGGTAAATGGGTATTTATATTTACACTTACACTTACACTTTCATAAAATACCCATACACTTTTTTTACACTTTCCTGGGCAAAATACCCGGGTACAGAAAGTGTATTTTTTTCGTTCAGATAGCTCTGTTTTATGCTTCTGATAAAGCATAAAATAGGGTCATGTACAAAAAATGCATTGAATGTAGAATATATGGCAAATTTACAAACTAGCCTTTGATCAGTACACATGGTATTCTACATTTTCATCATACTTTTGTAAAAAGGACAATGTCAATGGAAGTTCACCAACTGGACACAAGTCAACTTTTGCATTGACATTTGCTGCATGTCCATTCTTGCATTTAAACAGTGTGTATTGCATTGCTTAATCAGTAAAATATCAACACTGAAAAACTTCATACAACTACAGTATTTGTTACAGTCTGAAATGTTTCATAAAAGGCTGTAAAATGTGAAATAATGCATGAAAATAATAAATAAATTGATCTAAAGGTGAGAACAGTGGTGTTTTCTAATGCTCAACAGTGAGAGCTCTTTCTAACAAAATTTTTTACACTTACACTTTTTTTACACTTTCCTAGGTATTTTTCAAATACCTTTAACTTTTGGTATCCATACTCAAAATTTGGAAAGTGTATTTACACTTACACTTACACTTTCCAAAAATACCGGTATTTTAACAACTCTGGTTAAAACGTGTTTACGTTCACTCAATAAATACAGATACTAGAGTACTGCGTAAATATGTTTACGTTTCCTCCCGAAAAAATACCGGTACTCACGTACTCGTATACTTTTTAAAGTACATGAGTACAGAAAACGTATTTCAAACAGGTTTTTTTTAGGCTTTTCAAGGCATAAAAAAGGAAAGAATTGCTGAAAATAGAGACGAAATATCCAAAATAGCATGAAAATGGGCAAAACACATTAACTTGTGAATTTGATCGTGATAAAGTTAAAAAATTAGTGATTTTGAGTGGAAATTTTACAAGATTTCTAAAAAAGACCCACTTTTACATTTTCCAGGGTTAAAAGTAATTTACTCAGGTTTACTCATGAGTAAAAGTAAAAATAAGTACTTTATGTTAACATTTACTTTTGTACCTTTTAAGTTCAGTACCTTTAACAACTCTGGTGTGGTGGCGCCAGGCCGCCTTGGCGACCTGTAACTGTGGCATGATTAGCAGTGGGGTGTTAAATTTTCGTTTTCTGTAGGAATTTTTTTATCTTTTTGCCTTCCATTTTCTGGCAGCTAAGGAATTTTTTAAACTTTTCCGTTTTCCATTTTCTATCAAGTGAATTTTTTTTACCTTTCCGTTTTGCATAAAAAAACTTTTTGACAACCTAACTATCACCCTTTTTTAGATTGCGCCATGCGCCATTTTTTCCGGCGCTTTTCCATAGCTATTGAGTGCTGATAACAAGCCGTTTTGTGGGAATGCATCACAAGTGTTACTATTGGATAAGTAAACATATGGTACGTAAAAAAAGTGTCAACAAATTTATTTACATAAACTCCGTTCTAGCGAAGCGACACACGTTCCGGATGAACAAAAACAATCAAATGGGCGCAATGAACAATTCAGATTTGTTTGAGTTGACATGAGAAGTGTAACGTGCAATGCGAAATTTACATTAAAATGGAAACATGATATTAATACCGTATTTCTTCTATTAACATGACATATGTAAGATATTTAATGTTTTTACCAATTTTCAATTTTCTGTTTTTCCTTCCCAATTTCACCACTCATTGGATCTCTCTGGCGGAAAATTGGCGTACACCGTTCCTAGGTGCTAATGCGTGCTTAAATTAGTTAATGAGATGGATTTGAGGTACGGGGAGTTGACATGCAATTCAGGAACAGTCACCAGAACACCTTAAGGTCCTGGCAAGTTCCCAAGGATGGACACATCAACTTACCAGCCGTTTTGTATCTGCTGATGGTTTACTTCAGTTAATTGTTAGGTTTAGATAAAAATAAGTTAAAAGCTCCAGTTAGCTTCAAGCAGTTAGTATGCTCCAGGGGGACCAAAATGGTTTGCACAGGAATTTTATTTAGTGAATAATTGAAGTCAAATCACAGTAGCACCAAATGAGTCGTAGAACCTCTAGTGGGTGCAAAAATTGCAAAAACAGCAGGTTTTATAATCATCACTAAATTACCATAACACTAATGAATACTAAATTTAAGACACAACAAAATATAATAATCAAATGAATTCGAAGGCAAAAAGGTTGATCACGGGAAAACCATAAAATGCGAAGCGTAATAATTGATTGGAAAAACGAAATATATGATAATGTATCAAAAAGCGATTTTCATGAACAGCGTAAACTAATAAAATCAGAGGAGCGTAAATACAATGAAGAATCTTTCTTATTTATTTCACTAATTATCACTTTCAAAGTGTCAAAAAGTGGGCTTTTATTTTTGAATTACGGTAACAACTTGAACAGGTGGTGTGTCGCTATGTTATCACCCCACACCGCTAGGCAAATATATTTCAGTTGCCCACCTGACCAAGGTTATTGAAATATGTTTTGTGGGTTTTTTTCAAGGTTATATCATTGCCGGGTAATGGGTGGAAATGTACGGGTGCAGTACGCACTGCAACGATACTAGCACTTCTGAGTTCACCAGATCACCCTAGGTGATGGGACTTTTAATTGGCACTGCAGTGCTCGTCCCTATCTGCTGTGCTCTGCATGTGTCACGCGTATGTAATTTCTAGTGAGCAATTGATTTTTGCCACTTCTCCGCCCATTACCCATTCCTAAGTAAAATGCACTCAGTCTGAGGGAAACGGAGGTTATCTCAGGGCACTAAAATGTGCTAACAAAGCGAACACCTTTCTTATGTGATAAAAGTTCTATACATTTCAAGCCCATTTGTAGACACAACACTTTCAGTGGTTACATTTTCGGTCAAGAACTTATGTAAATGGAAAAAGAAAAATTCCGACTAGTTAGATCCTATTAGAATTATACTCTAAACATGCTTAATAATTAAAATGCATGGGTAATTAATGTATATTAATTGGGACAAAATTAAAAATGTTTCATGGCTGCAAGTTCCAGTTGGGCATACCGTCATGGGGGGCTGCAGCTTCAGTGATTGCGTTGCAGTGCACAGCAAACTTCGTGTTCGCTGTGACTTCCCTGTGCACCGTGAGTCTTCATTCGCTCACACATGGTCATTTTTGAGTTGTCAGGTTGTCTGCATGTAGTGGTCATTTACATTTCATGCATGGTTTACTAGCTCTGGAAGATCTTCAATAGAACGGAAAGGTTTTGGCTAGGGATGATGAAATTTTGTTTTCTATGTTTCTTTTGAGTCAAAAGATGGTTAGGAAACCACCAGCCATCCCTAATTTTGACACGTTTTTACACTCACCAAAACAATAGAAGGACTACCCCATTTGAACAGCAGTTTCCAATAGATTGGTAGGTACGGTAGATCACATTGGAAGAGAAAAACAACGATACCTCGTGTAAAAAATAAAATATGTTTTTGGATAATATTCTATGAGGCACCCAACTCAAATTTGATAAAATTTCCGAGTCAGGTCGGGCTATCACCTCGAGTCTCAAGTCATGGACATATTTTTCTGGTTGAGTCTTTTGGCACACATTTTTTAAACCCAAGTCATAAGCCGAGTCGAGTCATAAGCCGAGTCGAGACTTTCAGTTTTTTATTGACATTGTACACGACACTTTACAGGGTCTTGAAATGTCTCCTGGTGCCAATCCCAGACCCTGTAAAGTGTCAAATGACATGACAGATGTTAAGCAAAGTGTCAAATGTCATGACAAAGGTAAAGTACAGTGTCAAGAGTAATGCAGAGTTTAGTAATAAAATCTTTTCTGTTGTTTTGATACGATAGACATTTAGACATTTTACATTTAATTTGACACTTTATTTTACACTTTTCAGGTGTGGGAATGGCCCCTGGAGAATAAGAGCAAAAACGTCTTTCAAATGAACTGCCATTTTGTTATTTGCAATTATATCAGGTGTTTTTATGATGTGCACAGATGGCATGGCATGCCTATCAACTTTATTATTTCAATTATAGTCAAAATCACATGTGGCAGAAAGTCATGTGATATTATTGCGTAATGGTTTTTGGTAATAAAGTGGTTTAATTGCAGTGGCACAGAATCTATAGCAGAATGTCAAAATTGTAATTTTGGTGTGACCTAAAATTACCAAAGTGACAAAATTTTCACCACAGTTGTCATTCCATAACTAGCTCCAACAAACACGGTGTTGGATTCTGACAGTTGGAACCAAACCGAATTCGACCTGAACCTGCATATTTTTTTAGAACAGTACCTGAAAATCAAAACCCAAACCATACTTCACACTTATAAGATGAGAATGACGATGCGACTCCACCCGCCGTATACAAGTGCACTAACAACGACAGGTCACCACCTGCAACTTGACGCATGGATGTAACATCTTGCCTCACTACGCTAGTCAATGATTCAACAATCCCCTTTTCACATTTTACCAACCCATATTCCCCAGTTTGATTCAACTTGTCACTTGCTTGAGAGACTTGCTGAAAACATTCATTCATCTCATTTCCACATGCCAGTTGTTGACATTTCTTTATCCCAGTACAAAAACCCAATGACTTTTGATATTTGCCCAAATCAGAACAAACTAGATATTTGGCATTCAACTTATATCCAAATAAATGACACAGGGGACCATTTTGAATTTGGGACCACTTTGGATCATCAGAAACATTGAGAGACTTTGCACTAGCATTAAGTGACTTTGTATCAACATTGTGTGGAGCTTGATGCTGGGAAGCCTTGCACAAAATACTGTCATCCACACAGACAGGTCCACTACCAAACTTATCCCAGGGGAGCCCACCAAAATTCATTCCACTCCCAAATTTCAACTTGACAAACTTCAGTGACAACACATGGTGCAACTTTTGAGCACCTTGCACAGCTGGGACCACGAAGCAGGGCAACTCCTGAACCAGTTTATCACACAAATCCAACAACTCGGTCACTTACATGCTATCAATCAGGCGACAAATCACACCACTCTGTGCCAACAACTTTCGCGCAACACTTTTACGCACGACCTCCTTGCACCTGCTAGACCTGCTAACTGCAGCCAGCTTTGGCAGACCTCCAGACACCCAAGCAATAGACGGAGATATTGCTCAATAGTGACCTTCAGAACTACCTCCACCAACCACAGCACACGCGTACTGCAGCAATTTGCATTTGATAGTGTGCAGCATTAACTTTTCCCCTTTTCCCACATACCACCAAAGCAACTTTGACCTGGACACACAATGTGCTTCCCAGGTGGGGCTGATTCACCCAAAATTCCCAGTTCAGTAAAAGTGGGGTGCATAAGCAAATGTTCCATGGGCCATTCCTGAGAGGCACCACCAGCCCACTCTTGGGAGGCACCACCAACTACCTCACCACTTGGCAACACGTATACAACCAAAAAATCCTTGGCACCAGCAACTTTTTCCACATAAGTGGCATTTCTAGAAATTGGAACAATGCCAGAAGCCTCAGAAAAATCACCAGACAAAACATTGGCATCAGACACAGAGTCATCAATATCCCAAAAACCCTCAGAAACAGGTGCCACATTTTCAGAATCCATCAAATCAACCATGGCCCTGCCAAGTGGTACAAGGTTGGAAGTGTCCACCTTAAAGCACATTGAGGCCAGATCCATTGCAAAGTGAATTTAAAAGAACATGAAATTACAAAGATACTAAATATGAGCCAAAGAATTGATTGTAAAGTTCCAAGGGTTTCACCTTGGACACAAAACACTCGTGGGAATAATTGAGCAAAGGGAAATCTAACAATGAAAGTTTGCAAAGTTTATTCAATATCAATGAAGAAGTTTCAAGAGCAAAACATCAAATTTGTTTGTTGGGGTTTATGAGATTTCAGAATGCAAATGTCAAATCAGTTATTTTAGGTTGATGGAGAAAGTTCCAGGGTTTATTATTTGACAAGTTTGTGCAGAAAGTTCAAAAGTCAATTTTTATTCTTGATCAAACTTTATATGAACAGGCAAAACAAGTTGAGAGCACAAATTAGTAAAATTAGATGCGAAGTTTAGAAGGTTTGACAGTTAATTCAGCAATCCAAATCCAAATAAAAATCAATCCAAATAAAAATCAATAAAACTTCACAAGGATAATTCAAAAGTAGTTGAACAGTTTGACAGTTTGACAAACAAGTTCACAAACAATTTGACAATTTCATTAAGCCTTAAGAGCAATAAATAGATGAAAAAGGGTTTTGAAAGGTTTTCACAATTTGATAAATTCACAAGTTCAAAGGGGCAGACAAGGGGTAAAATAGATTTGAACACTTTAAAACATTCAAAAATCAATATCAAACCTTCCAAACACAAAATATGACAAAATATGGGTGCTGATCAAAGGCTACAACAGCCACACCCAGATGGGGCAGACATAAGCCTGGGAGCAAGCAGCTATTGACTGAGCATACTCATCCCACAAGACCCAAGCTCCCAGCTCAGGCTAAGTGCTGATTAGCCACCTAAAGACACTTTAAACACTTAGCACTGACAATTCCAGTAGACAAAGACCTAACATCAACCAGGCTGGCTAATACTAGTCTTTAGTATACTGGAGAATGAATTATTAGTTCAGTAGTTCAGTGACTGAGACTGAAAGAAGGTTCTGATTCAGCTTTTATAGCTCAAAACTGGTTTTTCACTTGGGTTGAGCCAACCAATCAGTTTGGAGTTCATTTAGTTTGAACTGTTACAAAAATAAGTGAATACCTTTGTTTGAGCGCAGTATGGTCTATGGGTCACTTTTGGGTCTTGTGGGTGTAAACAGAAAAGGGTCTAAACTGCACCAGGTTATCAATAAAGGTGGAGCTTAAATGTAAAAAGGGAAATAAACCTGGCTTTGAGCCAAAAACATGAATATCAAGGAAACAGACACCAGCTACAACGTACAAGCACAAAGAAGCATAAAAACAAGGGAAAAAGCACAAAACTGAATAGAACTCACTAGCTGGAGCATGTAACCAAACCCAACGAGTACCGGAGACTGCAACCTTTGTGTTACTAACCTCTAAGACAAACGCAACACCACAAGAAAACAAGAGAATGTCAAACAAGATCAGTAAATTAGAAACAAGGTTTATCACAGTGAATTTGTTATGTATATCACAACTGAAGTTACATTTCACAATATACAAGTTAGAACAAGCTGAAAGCTACAAGTTAGTGAAATATCAAACCTATTTACAACAAATATACATGGACATGGGTGAAGTTTTATGGGGTGTAGTGGTAGGTTTATAGTGGTATTTTATGAGGTGTGGAGTGTTATCAGTGGTCCAAGAAGGTGTTTAGGTGATCTACGCATCTTGCATTCATTCTTGGCACTCTGCCTCCTGTAACTTTCCCAGTTATTTTGACGCGTTGTTGTGTGGAGAATACCATGTACTCAGCCACTGCGAGCCTTGATGCATCTCAGCAGACTTAAGAGCCCAATTTTGAATGAAATTTTACAATAATGCTTTTTACTCACTTCTGGGAACTGAGCACACATTTGGATATAAATGTATTTAACAGTGCTCAAAAGATGTGCATTTGACAAGAGCTGAGTTATCGTATTTCACACTAGTGATGGAGTGGCGCCATGGCACTGGCACCATTTAATGGCACCAATGCCATTGTCAAAACGGAGTACATTTTAGTGAACTTGAGCCAAAAATGGGGAAAAATCATTCAAAGTAAAACAGTACAATATGCAACCAACAATTTGGATGTTGGCCAAGTTCACAAATGAGACCGATCCGAAATTTTGGCAGTGTTTATCATGCAGCGTGCACAGTTCTGCACGGTGGTAGTTCAATTTTCCCCACAAAATTATCACTCCAAGGGTGCACTTGTTTTCGAATTTTAGCCCAATTTTCAAGAGATAGTGTAAAATTTATGGAAAATGATCAAAATTGAGTTGGACAGCGCCGAAATCAAAGTTATAACGATAGCACGTATAAATAAATATAAAATGAATTGCCTTTTTATTGTTTGCAATTACATCAGGTGTTTTTATGAAGTGGGCGAGATGTCAAAGATTTCATGCCTTTCAATTTCATTATTTGAAGTATAGTCGAAATCACACGCAGCAGATGGTCATGTGACTTCATGGTAATAAAGTGGCTTTATTGCAGCGGCAGAGAACATAATTAAATTTCTCTCTTATTTGAAATTGCAATATTGTTGAAGATACCCGGAACCTGATCAGACTAAGTTTAAAATTCCATGTACCGTATTTCCTCGAATTACCCCCCTCGAAATACCCCCCTCAAAATGGGCATTATGAACTAATAAACCCCCCTCAAATACCCCCCCCCCAATTGAGTGTAAACAGAACGTCAATGACAAAAGCTGTGGTTTATGGCCCAGGGTTATGGTTTTAGGGCAGTGCATAACACACGTTAAAAACAATGATTGTGTTTCGTTAGAGCATGGTTTTTACCATCTACATACTTACCTGTCTGCTAAACTTTTAACGGGAGGTGATCGTCACTTGTTCACCACCTGCAGAAATTGCAATTTCGCTTTGACGCTTACATTGGCTGTTCATAATTTTCAGATCACACAATCTACGAAACTACATATAATATCCATATCCACACATTTTCCACCCATGCATACCAAATGTTACTGTCATGTCATTTACAAATCACATATTATAAATTTTCTATAGCTTTCAAAAGCTTATGGCCCATAAGTTAATAAAACGAACATCATCTGCTGCTAAAATAAACACTTTTAATGCTCAGGTATTCAGTCCCGCACAGTATAAAAATGAGCGCAATTAAAAGAAATGTTCAATTGAAATCTATTTCGCCTCTTCAAACAATCCTTCAAAAGTTTTTGCAGCTAATCTGAGATACAGTAACAATGTCGAAGGTAACACTCGTTCTGCTGTGCCTGTGCGCCCTGGCTGTTGTGGGTACGTTTCACTTGTTTGGGTCAGCTACACACTCGTTCTTTTGTGACACGTGGCAGTCAACTGACTGTGAAACTTTCCCATTTTTCGTTATTGTCAGGGTGCATTGCTTACATTATTAGTGTTTTGTGAGATAATTATGTGTGCACATTTTTCCACTGCCCTACATAGGTGAAACCTAGATCGTAATTGTTACCACTTGCTGCAAGACAAGTTTGGAGTCAATAACTTTAGCTTTTCCAATGTTATAAATTTTATCTTTCAGTGTTATTATTTCATTATTTATGCTGTAAATGCCCCTTACAATGTGCCTGACTAAAATAAAAACGAAAGTTTGGCAGATTGCCATGATACATATTGACAGTTATTTTGAGCAGTTTTGTGTCCACAAATTTTATGAAAACACTGCAAATAGACACATGTATTCACAAAATTTGAGCATCATTTTAAAGACAGTTTGTGTGTGTGTTCAATTTTGTAATTTGTGCGCATGTTCTGAATAGCACATCACCCTACTATCTCACCCACCCACCCTCCCAGCGCTAGCCAAGCCAGGCAAGGGCAAGGGCAAGGGCAAAGGCCATGGCCACGGCCATCACAAGCACAGCCAGGAGGAGGGCAGCGGCAGCCACAGCCACAGCCACAGTAGCGAGGGCAGCAGCAGTCACAGCCACGAAGGCACTGGCGAGCCACCCATGCCCACTGGCACTGGCGAGCCCCCGATGCCCACTGGCACTGGTGAACCACCGATGCCCACTGGCACTGGGGAACCACCGATGCCCACTGGCACTGGGGAACCCGAGATGACGACTGGGTCGGATGAGTGAACTGTGTGACATTGGATGCACGTGATAGCATGCTGTAGGATGTCATATAGTAGACCATTGTGTTTATTTGACACTATGCCATTGTCAACTGAGCTGGTGGTCAACTGTAAAATCTGCTATATTTAAATCCATCACAGTGGATGGGAATCTATTGATTTCAATTCATCATTTGATGGAAACAAAAGTGTTGTCCCTATTGTAGTAGTTGATTGAAAACACTACTTTGGTCTTGCTATTTGACATTTTACAAATAGTTATGAAGTGTGACTCCAAATTCAGTGTTATTGTTAATTTACTCAACTGATAGGTTGAGTTTATGCTTTGGTTATGCTTTTTTGTTCCAAGTGTATTTCCTAGTTTATGAATTTACAGTCTGATGTGAATGCGAGCATTGTGTGCAATCAGATACATTTTAGGTTTTAGTAGTGAATTTGTATTTTTCCAGTCATGTTACATTCAATTTGTTTACCTAAGTAATATTCACAGTGACCTTAATTGAACGAAATAAATTATTATACCTATTCCCATCACTGAGATTTTTGTGAATCCAGTTCCGTCATTCAATTCAACGAGTCGATCAATCTAAATAGAAACAACATTTTGAGTGATTTGGGTTTAAAGTATCAAGTGCAATCCTCTGCATAAATAACAGTAATGCAGGATTGCTCCATGATTTCAGGACTCATCAAACTTTTTTAGATGACAACTTTCCCATCCTCTTTCATACATATGTATAGGTAAATATATATATATATATATTCACATTACAGGATACTATTTGGAAATATTTTCTGTAAAGCATGTGGTTTTGATCAGTGTAACAACATTTCACAATCATGAAATCAGTTCATTTTCTCACGGTTGCTAATCAGCCAGTTGAGTACACTGTCAGACTTTCCTAAATCGCTAAGTCTTGGCACGTTGCCAGACCTTGACAATCAGGCACAGACACACCTATTTGTGCGCCCGCTGCGCAGTTCCGCATGGTTGCGCTGCGTGGCGGATTAGTTGCGTAGTGAGCGTGGGACTTGCCCATTTCTTGGTGGTAATTTGGCCACGCCAGTGGACAGAACTGGCACCACTATTTAAGATATAGCGTCACTTAACAGTTTCCCTGTTGAGTGACGCTTTGCTCGGTAGCAGTGAGCGCGTTTATCGCGCGAGTTGCCCCCAGGTTCGAGCCCACTGCCATTGCATTGGCTTTTTGCACACTTGGTGGTGCGATGGTTGGCGTCTAGTGCAAACGCGTTGGCGTCTAGCAAATAACACATGAACTAGTGAATTTGAGTGTTAAAATGGTCAAAAAGGTATGAACGTTAGAGTGTTTTTGAGTGAAAATTGGGGCAAAATTCTTCAAAAATACTCACTTTAACGTTTTCTGGATGGAAAAGTATTTTACTCATCTTTACTTATGAGTAAAAGTAAAAAAATTACTTTACGTTTTCTGTACTCAGGGTGTGAGTAAAAAAATTATTTACGTTAACGTATACTTTGAAAAAAGTTCGGTACTTTTAACAACTCTGCTCTGTTATAACGCTATGTGTGAACTTATTCACAGCCAGGGTTGGCAAAATCTCAGAAAAAAATAAAAATAAAATAAAAATAAAATGGAAAATTGAAGAATAAAATAAAATAAAATAAAACGGAAAATTAATAAAATAAAAATACAATTTTACTAAAATTCGAATTTTTGTAAAATTTTAGTAAAATTGTACAAAAATTTGTATTTTTGTACAATTTTAGTAAAAGTTTACAAAAACTCGAGTGTCTGTAAAATTCTGTACAAAGTTTTCTATCCTGTTGCTTATGTTTCTAGCTGCCAATTTGCAGTACAGTGGCTTTGTTGTTCCTGCTAAAGTGTTGTGAATGAAAAATATTTTTGCTCAAAATTGAAAATTTTCACATCTTTTTATATATTGTCACCTTACAAATCACTAATTTATGTAATTTCTTTCACATTTTCTTTGTTCCATACCTTGAAAAAGCCCATATATGGAACCCGCAAGCCCCCACCCACCCACCTCCCCCCAAAATGACAAATTTTTGACTATCTTTCCCTCGGGACGAGCAATTAGCTACATATCTATCCGGCCCCTGTGACAGTCAAAATTCAAGATACCTATGTCACAACCCGTGTCACACACAAGTATACCTTAAATTTTTTTGTATTCATCTGCATGCTTCTAGCGTGCACTTTGTTATGGCTTTGCATCCAAGATTCTGATTTTTTGTAAATTTTTTGTAAAATATTTGTAAAATTTTTGTAAAATGGTTTCATTTTATTTTATTAATGACATTTCAGAATAAAATAAAATAAAATAAAATGAAACATGAATAAAATAAAAATAAAATACAATTTTAATAAAAATAAAATACAATTTTAGTAAAAAGAATTTTACTAAAACCAACCATGTTCACAGCAATGATTTTTTCATCTTTTATACAAAAATCGCATGCATGACCATTGGCACGCTTCCAACGTGAAACATAAATGAGTGCGAGGGCAGAGTATCATGCCCGCCGAACATAACAGTATCCAGAATTGCAAATGAGGTTTTTAGGGAAAACTGGGGTGGAAACATAAACGTCCTGTAGAAACTACTGAAACACATACCGTATTTCCTTGAAATACCGCCAGGAGGTTTATTTTTTTCAGAGTGGAATTTTTAAGGGGGGTATTTCGGGGGGGGGGGGGTGGTTATTCGATGATGGTATATCATTTCGTTAGAAATTTTCACGAAATTCATAGTAAAGAATACGCCTTTATATACCGAAAACCGGTAATCAACGTGTCCAAGTAGGGTATATTTGGACATAAATATCAACGTCCATCGCTACACAAACTAGTAGGTATAGCTGCGACTAGTGATGTACAAGCGCCATGGCGCTGGCGCCTGGCGCTAGCGCCAAAGCAAAAAGCGCCATGGCGCTTTTGGCGCTTGGCGCCTTTTTGCTGTGGCGCCATTGGCGCTTGGCGCTGTGCTACGGAAAAGCGCCATGGCGCTTTTGGCGCTTGGCGCTATGATGCCGTGGCGCCATTGGCGCTTGGCGCTAGCGTTTTAAAAAGCGCCACAAAAGCGCCAAGTGGTTCAAAAAAACAGATAATTATTTTATGTAAAAAGACCTTGTGTGCATAATTTACATGAGTAATAATAATTTACATGAGTAAATGTGTTTAAGCGTATTCCAGGAAGAACAAATATACGTACTTGCTTATCTTACAAAACATTTCCGTGCAAGGATATCCTTAACTTTTCCGGAATAATGGGCCTAATGATTCCCATCCCAATTCAAAGCTTGCTCACGAGCCGACGAACGACGTTCAAATGCACGTTCGACGTATCTATAAAAATCTAAGCACTTTTTCCGAGATGGCTTGCCATTGTTACCGTATTTCTTCGAATAGAAAAGCGTCAGTCTATTTTTTTCATCAACTTTTTTACCTGGCATTCTATTGGAGGTGCCTTTTTATTGGAGGCTGCCGTTCTATTTTTTCACCAATATTTTTCACACATTCTTCATTTGAACAATGTGTTTTTATGAAACATAAACAACATTCCCTATCACAGAATCAATTCAAACAAAACCACATGTGAAAACAAAACCACATCTTCCAACATAATTTCTACCTGCCGTTATATTGGGGGGGGGGGGAGGTGCCATTTTATAGTTTTCGTGGGCACGCAAACGTGCTAAAACCTGCCATTCTATTGTAGGTGTAGTTCTATTGGAGGTATGCGATTCTATTAGAAGAAATACCCAACTCTCAGATGTAAAATAACATCAGATAAAGAAAAGTTTACTCGATTTGACTTATTTATATATTGCTTCTCACACAAATATGTAACTAGCACTGCATTAACATGGTTGCACTTTATGAGCAGCAAAAATTTTTGGCGCTGGCGCTATTGGCGCTTGGCGCCAACATCCTCTGGCGCCATTGGCGCTTGGCGCCATGGTCCAGAAAAGCGCCATGGCGCTTTTGGCGCTTGGCGCTATTTTGCTGTGACGCCATTGGCGCTTGGCGCTCACATGCCAAAAGCGCCATGGCGCTTTTGGCGCTTGGCGCCAAAAGTCTGGCGCTTTTTACATCACTAGCTGCGACCAATATATACATCATGTACATTGCATACATGATGTACATACGTCCAGATGGGGGTATTTCGAGGTTGGGGGGTATTTTTTTCCCAGCTCGAAAACACCTGAGGGTATGAGGGGGGTTTTTGCAAGGGGGGGGGATTCTAGCAAATACGGTACACCGTATTACCTCGAAATACCCCCAGTGGGTTTGTTATTTCGCCAGCAAAATTTGAGGGGGGGGGGATAATTCGAGGGGGGGTTTATTCGAGGGGGGTCTATTATTTCGCCAGAAATTTTCGAAAATTCCCCATACGCAGACGTAGAAAAATCGAACAATTACAAAGATGTATGTGTGTTTATAGGCAGCTATAACTGTATATACACAAAACCCTTCCCTAAGGTCACTTAATCATCAGTTTTAACGTGTGTTCTGCATTGTACAGAACACAAACTGCGGTATTTGTCATGTACGTTCACGTTACACTCAGTTTTAGGGGGGGTATTTCGAGGGGGGGGTTTATTATTTCCTCAGCCGAAATTTAGGGGGGGTATTTCGAGGGGGGGTTAATTCAAGGGGGGGTTAATTCGAGGTAATACGGTACCTAATCTTAGCAGAAGAAATATAAAATGAATAAACATTTTACGATTTGCCATTACAGCAGGTGTTTTTATTAAGCGTGTGCACAATATTTCATGCCTTTCAATTCTATTATTTGAAGTATAGTCGAAATCGGCAACACCCAGCAGATAGGCAGATAGGCAGACGTAACTTTATGTTAATACAATGGGGGTATTGCAGTGGCAGAGAATAACATAATTTTAATTCGATCTGATGTGAAATTTTGGAAATTGTGAAATAAACTATTTTGGATAATTTTCCCTATTTTTAGCTTTTTTCACCCTTTTTTCCTATATAAAAGACTATATTTATAAAAGCCTAGCTGAAATACGTTTTCTGTACTTGCGTACTTTCAAAAAGTACGCGAGTAAGTGAGTACTGGTATTTTATCAGGAGGAAATGTAAACGTATTTACGCAGTACTCGAGTATACATAAATATGTTTTAACAACTATGTCACCAAGTATACCAAATTTCCATCACTGGCAATACTTTATCTTTCCATTTTCTGTTCTCAAGTCCCTTTGTTTTCCGTTTTCCATAAAACAAGTTTTGACACCCTAAATCTAACCGTCTAGTAAATTTGTTCATGACTATAATCGTCACTTGTTCTTCACTTGCGGAATTTGCAATGTCGATTCGACAATTGAGATTGACTGTTCATAAATTTCCAGATCACACAAAGTAGGTAATTTTTTTCCATACAAATTTCAGATCACTCATTTTCCACCCATGCATACTAAATGTTACTGTAATTTTCAAATCACTATTTATTACAAATTTTGTATCGCTTCCGCTTGCGAAGCTGATTTTCCGTAGAATAACAAAAGGAACACCATCTGCTGCAAAAATAGGTAAACACATTTATCGCTCATATTTTCGTATTTATCGCTCATATTTCTGTGGCGCCCTTGGCGCCTGGCGCCCACATTTTGAAAGGCGCCATGGCGCCCTTGGCGCTTGGCGCCCTTTTTCCGTGGCGCCCTTGGCGCCTGGCGCCCTGCTTTATAAGGGCGCCAAAAAGGCGCCAGCAGGGTTTCAAGGTGAATGCTGTGTAAATAAAACATAAAAAAGCGAAATGATCGAAATTCCGCAGAAAAATGGAATTGGGTTTGAGTGGGTGGAAATCTTTCGTCCAAACGGTTCATCTGACATGTCTGATGGATCAGACCGGGAATGATCTACCGGCAAATGTGCAAACTCGTTGATCAACGGATTGAAATCATCACAATTCCGTTTTTGTCTATTTCAAGGAAACATCCATTGGAAAACATTTTTTGAAGTGAATGGATTGTTGCCAAATGACAAATGTCATGGTCTTTTAATTGAATGCCACGTGGATTTTCTGAAATTTTTTGTTGTTAGTCTAGTTTTTGTTCACTACTTCCTTGTACCGAGAATAAAGAAGTGAATGCGTGTACTACAGTGCTGTAGAAACGTTTTTAGCACATGCAGGGTATTTTATCTACTTTTTTATCGTGGCGCCTTTGGCGCCTGGCGCCCTATTTTCCAAATGGCGCCATGGCGCCCTTGGCGCTTGGCGCCCTCTTTCCGTGGCGCCCATGGCGCCTGGCGCTCACTTTCCGAATGGCGCCATGGCGCCCTTGGCGCCTGGCGCCATTTTTCTGTGGCGCCGTTGGCGCTTGGCGCCCACTTTCCGAAAGGCGCCATGGCGCCATTGGCGCCTGGCGCCTTTTTTTCTGGCGCTTTTCCATCACTAGTAAACACTCGTTCTTCTTGTGACCCGTGGCAGTCAACTGACTGCGAAACTAAATATGTTTGCAGGGATAAATATTGTATTCACTATTTGCCCGCGTAGAATAACTCCACTTGAAACATTTCTGTCTTTTGACAAGACATTCTTGGTGCGCAATTCGGTCAATGAGAATAGCATCCTATAGTTACCGTATTTCCTCGAAATACCCCCCGTCTCGAAATACCCCCCCCCCCTCGAAATGGGCACTATGAACTTATAACCCTCCCCCCCTCGAAATACCCCCCAAATTCAGTGTAAAGGGAACGTAGGTGACAAATGATGTTGGAAACGCAGATCACGCGTGAAAAACAATGACTGTGTTATGTTAGAACATGGTTTATATCGTCTACGTACTTATATAAGTCTATAGAGTCTTATAAATGGCGGTTTTTGTTGCATCTTTTGACGTCTGTGCACATTTCAAGCAACGATTTAGTACTGGGATTTCAAAAATTTCTGGCGAAATAATAAACCCGCCCTCGAAATACCCCCACCTCGTTTAAACCCCCCTCAATATTTCCACTCTGAAAAATAAACCCCCCGGGGGGTAATTCGAGGAAATACGGTATGAAAAAAGCAATAGATAGATGTGATGAGTGAACATAAGAATGATTATTTTTGACAGAAATCACCACTATACTATCCACAAATAATGCTATCCTATGGCCCCACAGCCTTCGATAGCTATAAAAACATCATATCACAAACTGCCGTGTCTCTGATATACCGATGACTAGCTGACACATAACCATATCCTGAAGCTTTAAAAAATGTCGTTTTAAAAAAACAGGGTCCTTAGAAAGCGTTGTTTCCATCCCAAGGTGGCACAATGAATTCTTTTGTGGACCATTTTACTTGTTTTATGGTTTGTGATGAAACAGTAAATTAAGTCATTCCCTCAATCAAATGATTCCACCTAAAACATTGCTGGCTGGAGAATACTCACTTGGAACTGCCATATTTCTTTGATAATAATTCCTGGGGCACTATACAAATTTGAGAACTTTTTTCAAACACTCTCCGAGTGCTCTGCATAGCAGAGTTGTTAAAATACCGGTATTTTTGGAAAGCGTAAGCGTAAGCGTAAATACACTTTCCAAATTTTGAGTGTGGATACTGTAAGCGTAAGGTATTTTTAAAATACCTAGGAAAGCGTAAAAAAAGCGTAAGCGTAAAAAAATTTTATGACATGGTCTTGCTGTTGAGCAGTCTAGTAGGGGGATTGTGTGTTGCCCAAATAAAACGCCCAAACACAACTTTTTATCCCAGAGGTTGCTCAGCTATCGATAGTCCTGAGTCCTGAGGCTCAGCTACCTATTGATTCCCAGAAACCCCAGACACTCAGCCACCCCCCCCCCAGAAAATGCTTCACCTTCTAACTCAGACTACGTCCTGTCGACGGTGAAAAAATCGTCGTCGTAATCCTAAATTGGCCCGAATATTCCTAATATAAAGCTACGCTTGACAGCATAAATTTCACCAGACATTTGTGTTTCAAGACATTTTTTACATGTGCCGCTGCGCTATGTTCAGTGCGTTATTGCACGCACGCAGTCATTTTTTAGTACACCTCCTCGTTTGCTTCTCGTTCACTTTCTTTTTTGTGGTTTTACGCTTTTTCAAAAGCGTAAAACTGGACCGTGTGAAACGGATTTTACACTTTTAGTACCCGGGTATTTCGGCCGGAAAAGCGTAATAAAGCGTATGGGTATTTTATAAAAGCGTAAGCGTAAGCGTAAATATAAATACCATTTACCCGGGTATTTTCGGTAAGCGTAAATACGCTTTCGCAACTCTGGTGCATAGTGCCCAGGTACTATGATATTCACCAACCATGTGAATTGATTATGTGTGACTTAACCATTAGCACACCACAATGCACCACTTTCAGATTGTTTCATCCTTATGCAAAAGAAAATTTGGTTCCTTTGTGTGAGGGACTTAATCTGCTTTGTTTGCCAAATATTTATTTTTTGTGCATTGCATAGTGCTCATACACTATGCATGGAACTTTTTGCAATATACAATGCCCCAGACACTGTGATCGGGGGGGGATTACAATCAGAGATATATGGTAGGGTTCAAATGGAACCAGTTTTTTTTCAAGTGAGACCTTCACTAGAATGTTGTTATTGGGACCAGGAAAGGGACAGGGGCATTGGGACTGGGACCATTTCAGTACTGAATATTTGCCAAACCATGCACTGGGACCATGTACCCTACATGTTTGAACCCTATATGGAGCTCGAGAAAATATTTTCCAATGAATCACAATGTCTGAAAATGGCATGCTGGCCAGATTATCTGTCAATGGTGCTGGTGCCAATTATCGCACTTGGCACCTATCTGACGCCACATTATCCCTCCCAAAGCACCCCCATGCTCGCAGCGCTAGCCAAGCCACCTTGGGCCAAGGGCAAGGGCTTCGGCCACTTCAACGGCAAGGGCAGGGCCCTCGGCCGCTTCAGGGGCAAGGGACACGGCCACGGCCACGGCCACGGCCACGGCCACGGCCACGGCCATCACAAGCAGAGCCAGGAGAGCAGCGGCAGCCACAGCCACAGTAGCGAAGGCAGCGGCAGCAGCAGTCACAGTCACGAGGGCACTGAGCAGCCACCCATGTCCACCAGCATTGAGGAAACAACAGTGACGACTGGCCCCGGGGAAACAGTAATGCCCACTGGCACAAGGGAAACAGCAATGACAACTGGCCCCGGGGAAACAGTGATTTATTAAAATTTAAGTAAAATAAAATGTATAAATCATTTATTTTCCTGACTGAGATTTTGTTTCGAGAAATCGATCACAGTTCACATCGATCACATTTGATTTCTAGGCCCATTGATAAGCGCAGGATGACTGCATTCGATACGTTGATTCGTGTTAAATCGCAACATAAATAACCAGATTCCAATAAACAGAAACATCACATATTTATAAGCCACATCACATAATAGAAACATCAAAATCGACATCACATCATATGTAAGCATGTCTAAATACCGTATTACCTCGAATCACCCCCCCCCCCCCTTGAATTATCCCCTGTGAATTAACCCCCCCCCCCCTCCCTCAAAATGGGCTGGGGAAATAACATTCCCCTCATGAATGATGTACATCATGTATGCAATCTTTTTACATTATGTATTTATTACTGCTAATTTGCATTGCAGCTACACATGCAAATATATCATGTTTGGACTCATTTATTACCTGTGTTGGGTATGCAAACGCCTACTATTTACTACGATCCTTACGAAAATTTCTGACGAAATAATACCCCCCTCGAATAAGCCCCCCTCAAATTTTTCTGGCGGAAAAATAAACCCCCATGGGGGTATTTCGAGGTATTACGGCTATCAATTTGTAACTTGAATGAATTGAAAACCTTCCCTTGCCGCAAAGTTAAGCTTTGTTCAGTATTGTAAATAGCGTTCCAAAAAATTGCCGATTTTGAGAAAATCTAATTAAATATAATCTCAGAAAATCTCTCTAAAAAAATATAATTAAATCTCTCATGTCATTTCGAAAATATGGCGTGGCCCACGTCAGGCGCACGGTTTCAATTGGCTCCCAACATGTCAATTTTGAATGAAAACTGCTCAAATTTGGTATGGGGGTAGATAAATGTACCCCATTTGTTGTGTTATATGCACGGTTCCACATCACAAAAATATGTCGGAACGTGAAGCAAAGTTTAATACGTGTTTGAATGTGGCGCCTTTCAGGCAATCGTCTACCAAAGCACCAATTATTCATAAAAATAGTCCAAATTTGGCATTACAGTAGATAAATGTACCCTATTTAGTATGGTCAACACACACATAAATATCACTAAATTTTCACATTTATCGCATCGTATGCAAAACAACGTCACTCCACAGGACCATCTATTTACAATGGGACACATTCAAAAATGTAAATATGAAACCCCTTCACGTTCTGACATGAAATCTTGCGATATGAAACCATGCACTTAACACAACAAATGGGGTACATTTATTTACCCCCACCCAAATTCGAGCAGTTTTCATTCAAAATTGATGAGTTAAGGGCCAATTAAAACGGTGCGCCCGACGTGGGCCACCCGGTATAATTAAATCTCTAAGAAAATCTCCCATGCTTGACAAAAATCTCAAAAAATTTCCGTGCTGGAATTTAAGTTTTTTTTGATATTTCAAGGTGTTTGGACAACACAGAGTGATTATGTATTCAATAAGCTCTTGGGGGGGGGGGTGTACAATTTTTTACCAAACCTTTTTCATTCAAATTCGAATTTCACATCTCGGACATAGTAAATTTTTTGCAAAAAAATTGATTATTTAACATGACTTTTTATAAAAAAACTTGAAAAAATGAAAATAATGAATTTTTCGGTGACATTTTATTTGTCGCATGACCCTCTATTGATCGTGATGCTGTAACTCCACCTTTAAACATTGCGGCGTCAAGTGATTGTCAAGTAGGTAATATTTAGTATATTTTAATGAATGTTTTGTTTGAGGAGTAGGTATTTCATTTTTGGGATCATTCATAAACACAGGATTACATCATGAAAAAAATACATCGATAGAACTTAATACAGAAAAAGCCAGATCTTTGAAACAGAATAAAAAATCGTCTGAACTGGTTAAACTTAAATTAATTAAAAACATTTGCTGGTAAGTTGGACCATTGTTCAGTATTGCAGATACATGTTCGCACTGTCTGATGTTTACTTTAAAATGAAAATGTATGTTTTTTAACAAAAATCAAGTCTTTCGACATCGGAAAATCACACTCGGCCAGCCACGATTCCGCTTTCAACTCCACATTCGTCTTGGCCACGCAAAATCTTGAAGTAACCTGAACACAGAAAAACATGAAAGTGCTCACCGCATTTCTCCTAATAGATGAGCGGCGTTTTTTTGTCAACTTATTGTACCTGCGTTTCTATTGGAGGTGCCGTTCTATTGGAGGCTGCCATTCTATTGTTTTCATGGTCGAAAAAATGAGCCAACACCTGTTGTTATATTGGACGTGCCCTTCTGTTGGTTGTATGCCGTTCTATTAGGAGAAATACGGTAAAAAAATGTGCCCCGCGAGATATATAACAAGTCCAAACAAAAAAAAAGTTGGCGCCCCTCATGAAAATACCTTTGTCTCCCCAGTCGGAATTCCAGCTGTTGGCAATCAGCCAATAGGGGGTGCCATTTTCTTCACCCCAACCAATCATGCGAACTGCGTGGCTCCCCAAGTAACCACCGGTTTCGTGCTTGTACACACCTGAAATTGACATTTGAGGTTTTACGATGTGGTTAAGCTATAAAAATTTTTGGTTGGCTAGTGTTTTTAAAGGTGGCAAAATGGTAAGGCATTTGATTTGACAATGACTAGGCAGTAGTGATGGAACGGCGCCATGGCGCTGGCGCCATTTGATGGCGCCAAAGGACGCCGCGCCATGGTGCCATTGGCGCTTGGCGCTCTTTTCCTGTGGCGCCCTTGGCGCCTAGCGCCCACTTTCTGAAAGGCGCCATGGCGCCATTGGCGCCTGGCGCCCTTTTTCCGTGGCGCCCTTGGCGCCTGGCGCCCTGCCCTAGAAGGGCGCCAAAATGGCGCCAGCGGGGTTTCAAGGTGAACGCTGAGTAAATAAATAAAAAACAAAAAAGGTGTCTGTGGATGACCAAGGCTCATTCCGAATGTATACCCGCCCCGAATGTATACCCGCACCGAATGGAAGCATACCCGCTCCGAAGGTAAGCCCGGCCCGAAGGTAACTGATGCTACCTTCGGGCCGGGCTTACCTTCGGAGCGGGTATGCTTCCATTCGGGGCGGGTATACATTCGGGGCGGGTTTACATTCGGAGAGGCACAGGCTCTCTGTGGATATCGAAATTCGCCGGAAAATGGTGCCAGTGGATGGAAATCTTTTTCATTCAACTGTTCATCAGACACGTCTGAAGAATCAGAATCTTAGAATGATGAATCATCGAACTTGCAACCTCGTAAATCAATGGCTGCAAATCGTCGTAATGTCATTTTTGTCCACTTCAGAAAAAGATTTATTGGAAAATCTATTTGAAGTTGATGCATTGTTTTGTCGAATGACAATTTTCATTTTTGTTTATCTAATGTCATGTGTGAGCATTATTTTGTGCAAAATACTTGTAAAAACTGTAAAATCTGCTATATTTAAACCCATCACAGTGGATGGGAATCTATTGATTCCAATTCATCATTTGATGGAAACAAAAGTGTTGTCCCTATTGTAATAGTTGATTGAACACACCACTTTGGTCTTGCTATTTGACATTTTACAAATGGTTATGAAGTGTGACGGCAAATTCAGTGTTATTGTGAATTTACTCAACCTGATAGGTTGAGTTTATGCTTTTTCCTTCCAAGTGTATTTCGTAGTTTATGAATTTACAGTCTGTTTACAGTTTACAGAATTTACAGTTATGTGAATCCAGTTCCGTCATTCAATTCAATGAGTCGATAAATCTAAATACCTAGAAACAACATTTTGAGGGATTTGGGTTTAAAGTATCAAGTGCAATCCTCTGCATAACAGTAATGCAGGATTGCTCCATGATTTCAGAACTCATCAAACTTCTTTTAGATGACAACTTTAATATCACATTACAGGATACTATTTGGAAATATTTTCTGTAAAGCATGTGGTTTTGATCAGTGTAACTACATTTCACAATCATGAAATCAGTTCATTTTCTCATGGTTGCTAATCAGCCAGTTGAGTACACTGTCAGACTTCCCCAAATCGCTAAGTCTTGGCACGTTACCAGACCTTGACAATCAGGCACAGGCACGCGTAGACACATTTGTGTATTTGTGCACCCGCTGCGCAGTTCTGCATGGTTGTGCTGCGTGGCGGATTAGTTGCGTAGTGGGGGTGGGACTTGCCCATTTCTTGGGGGTAATTTGGCCACGCCAGTGAACAGAACTGGCACCACTATTTAAGATATAGCGTCACTTAACAGTTCCCTGTTGAGTGACGCTTTGGCTCGGTAGCAGTGCGCGCGTTTATTGCGCGAGTTGCCCCCAGGTTCGAGCCCACTGCCATTGCATTGGCTTTTTGCACACTTGGTGGTGCGACGGTTGGCGTCTAGTGCAAACGCGTTGGCGTCTAGCAAATAACACATGAACTAGTGAATTTGAGTGTTAAAATTGTCAAAAAGGTATGAACGTTAGAGTGTTTTTGAGTGAAAATTGGGGCAAAATTCCTCAAAAATACTCACTTTTACATTTTCTGGGTGGAAAAGTAATTTACTCCTCTTTACTTATGAGTAAAAGTAAAAAAAATTACTTTACGTTTACGTATACTTTGAAAAAAGTTAAGTACTTTTAACAACTCTGCTCTGTTATAAAGCTATATGTGAACTTATTCACAGCAATGATTTTTTCATCTTTTTTACAAAAATCGCATGCATTAACATTGGCACGCTTCCAACGTGAAACATAAATGAGTGCGAGGGCAGAGTATCATGCCCAACGATGGCAAAAACACACATATTAAATACGGAAACTCATTGAGTTTCCGTGTTTTTGTTTAACACAGAAACACGGAAACTCAACAATTTTGAAAAACACGGAAACTCAAATGAGTTCTTTTTTGGAGAACACGGAAACACGGAAACACAGAAAATACGGAAATGTTTTCTGAGTTTTTTTATCCAAGCAATTGGAGGCACAAAATTTGAACTGAACAATGTGTGTATGTGCATACATAAGGTATGCATGTATGTATAGTGTGTAAATATGTACATAGTATCCAAGTTTAACAATGAAATAAGTATCCAAAATATAATGGTGTCCACATCTCCTGGTGGTTTCGACAATATTAGGGACTGTGATTGAAGTGTTGAGGAGTGTCCACCAGGGTCTGCCAGCTCACACAATTGAGCTGAGGGCTGTCAAAGGTCAAAGGTATTGGTCACCCATTTGGAACTACCTCCAGTGAACTAATGAACAATTTTCCAATACACGCCAAAACGTATGCAAAACCCATATTTGATAAGAAAACCACTGTTTCAACAGTAAAAAGCTGTAAAATGTAACTTTTTGTAAAACAACTCGAGTTTTTACCAAAAAAACTTGAGTTTTTACCAAAAAAAAACTTGAGTTTGTACCAAAAAAACTTGAGTTTTTATCAAAAACCTTGAGTTTTTATAAAAAAACTTGAGTTTTTATCAAAAAACTTGAGTTTTTACCAAAAAACTCAAGTTTTTTCAAAAAACACAGAAATAAAACACAGAAACTCAAGTTTTTTTCGTGAAAAAAACTCAAAACACAGATATTCATTTTTGAAAAACTCAAAATACAGAAAGTGTTTTTATTTTGAGAACTCACCCATCGTTGATCATGCCCGCCGAACATAACAGTATCCAGAATTGCAAATGAGGTTTTTAGGGAAAACTGGGGTGGAAACATAAAAGTCCTGTAGAAACTAGTGAAACACATACCGTATTTCCTTGAAATACCTACAGGAGGTTTATTTTTTCAGAGTGGAATTTTTAAGGGGGGTATTTCGAGGGGGGTGGTTATTCGATGGTGGTATATCATTTCGTTAGAAATTTTCACGAAATTCATAGTAAAGAATACGCCTTTATATACCGAAAACCGGTAATCAACGTGTCCAAGTAGGGTATATTTGGACATAAATATCAACGTCCATCGCTACACAAACTAGTAGGTATAGCTGCGACCAATATAAATAAATATATTAGGTTGTAAACTAAATAACCTTAATTTTTTTGCGATTTCACATTCATGCATCCCATTCTCTTGTACATTGGCGGATATTAATGCCGTTTGAGTATGTTGGGTTTTGGGGTTGGGGCTTTGACAGAATGACCCTGTTTCCTTGAATAATCCCCCAGTCCCGAGATAAGGGGAGTCTATAAAAACATGGTCATATTGCATTGCCGATTTTGCTGGTTGAGTTATAAGCTTAATAACTCAGTCATTTCTAGGCCGATTTGGACCGTTCAATGCTTAAAATGATCGGGACAACCGTCGAGTTCCATTTTTGGGGTCGTATTAGTGATGTCTAAATTTCTTATGCCGATTTGACCCAGTTTTTAAACACGTGAAATAAATTTACCTCAACATGCTATCGTATACTTTAGACCACATGAAGTCGTATACCAAAAGAATGAGTTCAATATCTCTTTCCAATCAAAAGTTATAGCACTTCAAACTTTAGCCTCCCATCCACATAAATAACCGCATGAAGAATGATGTGTGCAACGTCAAAACTCTCCAGCGTTTCTCAGCCAATTTTCACGGATGAAATTTTGATAAATATGATATCTCAGGTTATCTCTATGCATTTTCAAATGATAATTTCATACAAGAGTTCGCAATATTTTCTTGTACAGGAAATCTAATTAAATGTACAGATGATCTGCAGATCACAATGGAATCTCCAGGTTATTGTGATCATTTTAAGCATTGATCGATCCAAATCAGCGCAGAAATGGCTGATGTGTGCAGCTTCAAAGATCTGTCCAACATCCAGATCAGCCATTCAAAATGACCACGTTTTTATAGACCCCCGTTATCTCGGGACTGGGGAATTATTCGAGGAAACAAAAAGATTTCGTCATAGCCCCAACCCCAAAACCCAACATACTCGAACGACATAATTATCCGCCAATGTACAACAGAATGGGACGCATGAATGTGAAATCGCAAAAAAATTAAGGTTATTTAGTTTACAACCTAATACATCATGTACATTGCATACATGATGTAAACACCTTCCCGGTCACGTCCGGCACCCATTTTTTGATTTTACTTCTCACATCCTATACCCAGTTCTAGGGTGCCGCAGAGGCTGAAACTTGGGGGAGATATTGGCGTAACCCCCCTCTACCTCGCATGAATTAGGGGGGTCGCGGCGACCCCCCTAATTCATGCGAGGTAGAGGGGGGTTGCGCCAATATCTCCCTCAAGTTTCAGCCTCTGCGGCACCCTATAACTGGGTGTAGGATGTGAGAAGTAAAATCAAAAAAAGGGTGCCGGACGTGACCAGGAAGGTGTTTACATACGTCCAGATGGGGGTATTTCGAGGTTGGGGGGTATTTTTTTCCCAGCTCGAAAACACCTGAGGGTATGAGGGGGTTTTTGCAAGGGGGGGGGGGTTCGAGGAAATACGGAAATACGGTCTATCTTAGCAGAAGAAATATAAAATGAATTAACATTTTACGATTTGCCATTACAGCAGGTGTTTTTATTAAGCGTGTGCACAATATTTCATGCCTTTCAATTCTATTATTTGAAGTATAGTCGAAATCGGCAACACCCAGCAGATAGGCAGATAGGCAGACGTAACTTTATGTTAATACAATGGGGGTATTGCAGTGGCAGAGAATAACATAATTTTAATTCGATCTGATGTGAAATTTTGGAAATTGTGAAATAAACTATTTTGGATAATTTTCCCTATTTTTAGCTTTTTTCACCCTTTTTTCCTATATAAAAGACTATATTTATAAAAGCCTAGCTGAAATACGTTTTCTGTACTTGCGTACTTTCAAAAAGTACGCGAGTAAGTGAGTACTGGTATTTTATCAGGAGGAAATGTAAACGTATTTACGCAGTACTCGAGTATACATAAATATGTTTTAACAACTATGTCACCAAGTATACCAAATTTCCATCACTGGCAATACTTTATCTTTCCATTTTCTGTTCTCAAGTCCCTTTGTTTTCCGTTTTCCATAAAACAAGTTTTGACACCCTAAATCTAACCGTCTAGTAAATTTGTTCATGACTATAATCGTCACTTGTTCTTCACTTGCGGAATTTGCAATGTCGATTCGACAATTGAGATTGACTGTTCATAAATTTCCAGATCACACAAAGTAGGTAATTTTTTCCATACAAATTCCAGATCACTCATTTTCCACCCATGCATACTAAATGTTACTGTAATTTTCAAATCACTATTTATTACAAATTTTGTATCGCTTCCGCTTGCGAAGCTGATTTTCCGTAGAATAACAAAAGGAACACCATCTGCTGCAAGAATATGTAAACACATTTATCGCTCATATTTTCGGCCAGCTACAATATAAAATGGGCACATTTCAATGGAAAGCTCAATCGCAAATCTATTTCACCTCTTGAATCCTTCCATAGTCAGATTTTGCAGCTAAAATCCCACAATTTGAAATTCAGTAACGATGTCGAAGGTAACACTCGTTCTGCTGTGCCTGTGCGCCCTGCTTGTTGTGGGTATGTTTTGATAGTTTGGGTTGGGTAAACACTCGTTCTTCTTGTGACCCGTGGCAGTCAACTGACTGTTAAACTATGTTTGCAGGGATAAATCTTGTATTCACTTTTTGCCATGTTGGAATAACTACACTTGAAACATTTCTGTCTTTTCACAATACATACTTGGTGCGTAATTCGGTCAATGAGAATAACATCCTATAGTGATGAAAAAAGCAATAGATGTGATGAGTGAACATAAGAATGATTATTTTTGACAGAAATCACCACTATACTATCCACAAATAATATCCCATGGTCCCACAGCCTTCGATAGCTATATAAAACATCATATCACAAACTGCCATATCTCTGATATACCGATGACAAGCTGACACATAACCATATCTTGAAGCTTAAAAAAAACAGGGTCCATAGAAAGCGTTTTTTTCCATCACTAGGTAGCACAATGAAATCTTTTGTGAACCATTTTACTTGTGTTATGGTTTGTTCTGAAACAGTAAAAGAAGTTATTCCCTCAATCAAATGATTCCACCTAAAAAATTGCTGGCTGGAGAATACTCACTTGGAACTGCCATATTTCTCTGATAATAATTCCTGGGGCACTATACAAATTTCAGGACTTTTTTCAAACACTCTCTAGGTGCTGTGCATAGTGCCAAGGTACTGTGATATTCACCAACCATGTGAATTGATTACCTATGTGTGACTTAACCATTGCACGCCACAATGCACCACTTTCAGATTGTTTCATCCTTATGCAAAAGAAAATTCGGTTCCTTTGTGTGAGGGAAGTAATCTGCTTTGTTTGTTTGTATTTTTGTGCATTGCATAGTGCTCATACACTATGCATGGAACTTTTTGCAATGTATAATGCCCCAAGCACTGTGATCGGGGGGGGGGGGTTATAATCAGAGATATATGGTAGGGTGTTATGGAACCAGTTTTTTCAAGTGAGACCTTCACTAGAATGTTGTTATTGGGACCAGGAAAGGGACTGGGGCATTGGGACTGGGGCCATTTCAGTACTGAATATTTGCCAAACCATGCACTGGAACCATGTACCCTACATGTTTGAACCCGGTATGGAGCTCGAGAAGATATTTTCCAATGAATCACATTGTCTGAAAATGGCATGCTGGCCAGATTATCTGTCAATGGTGCTGGTGCCAATTATCGCACTTGGCACCTATCTGACGCCACATTATCCCTCCCAATTACCCCCATGCTCGCAGCGCTAGCCAAGCCACCTTGGGCCAAGGGCAAGGGCTTCGGCCACTTCAACGGCAAGGGCAGGGCCCTCGGCCGCTTCAGGGGCAAGGGCCACGGCCACGGCCACGGCCACGGCCATCACAAGCAGAGCCAGGAGAGCAGCGGCAGCCACAGCCACAGTAGCGAAGGCAGCGGCAGCAGCAGTCACAGTCACGAGGGCACTGAGCAGCCACCCATGTCCACCAGCATTGAGGAAACAACAGTGACGACTGGCCCCGGGGAAACAGTAATGCCCACCAGCACAGGGGAAACAGTAATGCCCACTGGCACAGGGGAAACAGCAATGACAACTGGCCCCGGGGAAACAGTCATTTATTAAAATTTAAGTAAAATAAAATGTATAAATCATTTATTTTCCTGACTGAGATTTTGTTTCGAGAAATCGATCACAGTTCACATCGGTCACATTTGATTTCTAGGCCCATTGATAAGCGCAGGATGACTGCATTCGATACTGCATTAGATACGTTGATTCGTGTTAAATCGCAACATAAATAACCAGATTTCAATAAACAGAAACATCACATATTTATAAGCAACATCACATAATAGAAACATCAAAATCGACATCACATCATATTTATGTAAGCATGTCTAAATACCGTATTAACCCCCCCCCCCCTCCCTCAAAATGGGCTGGGGAAATAACATTCCCCTCATGAATGATGTACATCATGTATGCAATCTATTTACATTATGTATTTATTACTGCTAATTGTCATTGCAGCTACACATAGACTACCGTATTTCCTCGAAATACCCCCGGGGGGTTATTTTTTCAGAGTGAGAATATTGAGGGGGGTTAAACGAGGGGGGGGGGTATTTCGAGGGGGGGGTTTATTATTTCGACAGAATTTTTTTGAAATCCCAGTACTAAAATGTCGTCTGAAACGTACGCAGACGTCGAAAAATGCAACAAAAATCGCCATTTATAAGACTCTAAAGACATTTATAAGTGTGTAGACGTACAAACACTGTTCTCACATAACAGAGTCATCGTTTTAAACGTGTGTTCTGCATTGCCGGGATGACGAACCGCAGCCTTTGTCATTTACGTTCTCTATACACTAAATTGGGGGGTATTTCGAGGGGGGGGGGGTTTATAAGTTCATAGTGTCCATTTTGAGGGGGGGGGTATTTCGAGGGGGGGTATTTCGAGGAAATACGGTAGTTTGTATAGCTATCAATGTTTTTGTGTCCAAATATGTCATGTTTGGACACATTTATTACCTGTTTTGGGTATGCAAACGCCTACTATTTACTACGATCCTTACGACAATTTCTGACGAAATAATACCCCCCTCGAACCCCTCAAATTTTGCTGGCGGAAAAATAAACCCCCATGGGTGTATTTCGAGGTATTACGGCTATCAATTTGTAACTTGAATGAATTGAAAACCTTCCCTTGCTGCAAAGTTAAGCTTTGTTCAGTATTGTAAATAGCGTTCCAAAAAATTCGAAAAAAGGTAAAATTTGGCATTACAGTAGATAAATGTACCCTATTTAGTATGTTAAACACACACATAAATATCACTAAATTTTCACATTTATCGCATCGTATGCAAAACAACGTCACTCCACAGGACCATCTATTTACAATGGGACACATTCAAAAATGTAAATATGAAACCCTTTCACGTTCTGACATGAAATCTTGCGATATGAAACCATGCACTTAACACAACAAATGGGGTACATTTATTTACCTCCACCCAAATTCGAGCAGTTTTCATTCAAAATTGATGAGTTAAGGGCCAATTAAAACGGTGCGCCCGACGTGGGCCACCCGGTATAATTAAATCTCTGAGAAAATCTCCCATGCTTGACAAAAATCTCAAAAAATTTCCGTGCTGGAATTTAAGTTTTTTTTGATATTTCAAGGTGTTTGGACAACACAGAGTGATTATGTATTCAATAAGCTCTTGGGGGGGGGGGTGTACAATTTTTTACCAAACCTTTTTCATTCAAATTCGAATTTCACATCTCGGACATAGTAAATTTTTTGCAAAAAAATTGATTATTTAACATGACTTTTTATAAAAAAACTTGAAAAAATGAAAATAATGAATTTTTCGGTGACATTTTATTTGTCGCATGACCCTCTATTGATCGTTATGCTGTAACTCCACCTTTAAACATTGCGGCGTCAAGTGATTGTCAAGTAGGTAATATTTAGTATATTTTAATGAATGTTTTGTTTGAGGAGTAGGTATTTCATTTTTGGGATCATTCATAAACACAGGATTACATCATGAAAAAAATACATCGATAGAACTTAATACAGAAAAAGCCAGATCTTTGAAACAGAATAAAAAATCGTCTGAACTGGTTAAACTTAAATTAATTAAAAACATTTGCTGGTAAGTTGGACCATTGTTCAGTATTGCAGATACATGTTCGCACTGTCTGATGTTTACTTTAAAATGAAAATGTATGTTTTTTAACAAAAATCAAGTCTTTCGACATCGGAAAATCACACTCGACCAGCCACGATTCCGCTTTCAACTCCACATTCGTCTTGGCCACGCAAAATCTTGAAGTAACCTGAACACAGAAAAACATGAAAGTGCTTACCGCATTTCTCCTAATAGATGAGCGGCGTTTTTTTGTCAACTTATTGTACCTGCGTTTCTATTGGAGGTGCCGTTCTATTGGAGGCTGCCATTCTATTGTTTTCATGGTCGAAAAAATGAGCCAACACCTGTTGTTATATTGGACGTGCCCTTCTGTTGGTTGTATGCCGTTCTATTAGGAGAAATACGGTATAAAAATGTGCCCCGCGAGATATATAACAAGTCCAAACAAAAAAAAAGTTGGCGCCCCTCATGAAAATACCTTTGTCTCCCCAGTCGGAATTCCAGCTGTTGGCAATCAGCCAATAGGGGGTGCCATTTTCTTCACCCCAACCAATCATGCGAACTGCGTGGCCCCCCAAGTAACCGCCGGTTTCGTGCTTGTACACACCTGAAATTGACATTTGAGGTTTTACAATGGCGCCACACAAGCTAGTTTTCAACCAAAATTTTGAAAACTTGTAGATCTGCATTGAATGCATTTGAGTTTTCTAGAATGAGGTGCCCGTCATCTACAATTGACGGAGAGTAAAAAGGACTCATTCTAGAAAACTCAATGCGTTCAATGCTGATTTACGAGTTTTCAAAAAGGAACATTGAAAACTAGCTTGTGTGGCCACAATGTGGTTAGGTAACTTAACTGATGGTTATGGTTTTTTTGAAGATGGCAAAATGGTAAGGCATGACAGATTTGACAATGACTAGGTAGATAGATGGCCACATTTTCTAGCTTTTATCGCCATTTTTCCTGGTACTTTTCCTGGCGTCATCACCCTACAACGACTTTCAATAGACATCAAACCTGGCCCCATTTTACCTTTCTTGTACGTCAGGAAGTCTTTATATACACTGAAGGCAGCCTCCACTGATCCATAAGTCATTATCTCCTTTTGGATAGTCTCCACCCCGCCATACACTTTGTAGGTGCGAGACCCTGCAAGAAACTGACATTGAAGGTGGTCTTCATTCCTCATCTAGTGACGTGAAAAGCGCCAGTAGATTGGCGCCTAGTGGAGAGTGCTTATTTCTCAAGTTACTCACGCGGGAAGTCACTTGCAGAGGGGAAGGCATCTTTTACCGATCACAGCAAAAAATGCGCTGGTGATCTGCCATGATCTGCGGTGAAGTGCCTTCACGCAGACGCTCGCAGGCACTTCAACGCACTTCACGAATTTCAGATTTTTTATTTCTGTAAACAATTGAATAATAAAATTCGTGAAGTGTCGGTGAAGTGCATTCCATCGGTGATCAGGCGTGATCAGGCTCTGAAGTGTGATCACGGGCGGTGAAGTGCCTGGTGATCAGGCGTGATCAGGCTCTGAAGTGTGATCACGGGCGGTGAAGTGCCTGGTGATCAGGCATGATCAGGCTCTGAAGTGTGATCACGTGGGGCACTTCAGATCACTTCAGTGCACTTCACGAGCACATTATTTGCTGTGGATGTTGCTTAAATAGAGAAGTTATTCAAGCAGTTATTCAAATGGGATGGTGTAGTTATCTGCCTGGAAGACCCAAAAACAACCCCAAACACACCCTTATGCTTATCATCAGCATACTCAGTACCATACCCCTCATTCGTACAACTGCGCTTGCATCTGGGAGTATCATAATCAGCCGTGGGACATGGGGGGTGGTGCGTCCCGTTGATGTGGTGCTCGCACATGGGGAAGGGGTACGGCTTGCAACCCTGCTTGGAGCCGTTGTCGCCGCCGGTGCACAGACCGGACGTGGTCCACCAGGCCCACGCTTCTGAGGGGTACCCACCGCTGCAGCTGAGGGGAGGGGGGAAGGGGGTGCGCGTGTGAAGGTTGAATTGAAAGGTATGAACAGTTGGTGCCCCAATGGACTATAGTGGACTACCCTGGCGTAGTGGAGTAGTGATGGAAAAGTGCCATGGCGCTAGCGCCAAAGGAAAAAGTTTCATGGTTTCTTTAAAGCTTGGCGCCATTTTTGCATGGCGCCAGAATAAAACGGCTGGCACTGGAGCTCGATGCTAGAGTGCCAATAAAACACAAAGCGCCATTTTGCTCTGGCGCAAATGGTGCTTCGCGCTCAGGTTCGGAACAGTGCCATGGAGCTTTTAGCCATGTTGACGCCAAATTGCTCCAAGTTTTTCCATCACTATCCAATAGACAAATTCTACAAGTAGTCAAATGACACTAAAAGTGGTATTTGAACAGAAAAGTTGTTTGAACATCCCTTGCCACCTAACCCTAACCCCCTCCCCCCAAAAGCCCCCCCCAAAAAAAGACCCCCATTTCACCAACCCCATGCCACACAGCCAACAGCAACTCATCAAATCAGCGCCAGCCACATAAGTCTTATCCTCCCCTTTGCTAGCCACACAAATCCGGTCGCTAATGGCGCCAGCGGCGCCAACCGCCCAACACGAGCCGCACGCTGATTGGTCGCGTATGTGGTCGATTACGTCGGCGCACATTGGCCACGCTTGGCGCCCGTCGAACGTGGCTGGGATGGACGATGCGGGGATGTCCTGCACGTGGGGGGGGGGGTTGGGGGGTGTTTGGTGGGTTTTGTGGATGGTTACTTTTGTGTGGGTTTTTGTGGAGAGTTTTGGGTGGGTTTTTGCGAAGGCGTATCCTTCAAATAAAATCACCTAAGCTGCACTGCGCACCGCTACGGATAAATACACAGTTAAAGCATGATGTTTAGATAAAAAGTAGGTATACTCGGCGGACCGCAAAGAATCCTACCATAATTTTATGAATGAAATCTTGTGATAAAATTTGTAATTAATTATTCCATAGTAAAACCAAATATCATGATGAAAAACTGTAAAATGTTTGGTTTATTATTCCATGGTATTGACATGGTATGTTTCCATGGAATAATGGTATGGTAGGATTCTATACTCAGTGTGATGTCCGCTGAGTATACCGAATTAAAACAGTTTTCAATGCATAAAAATAAATGCATAGGTACCTCATTCATTTCTACGGTCATACTCTGCTGTTTTCTCTTTTCGCCCTCCATCCAAACGCCCATCATTTTCCGCACGCCGCTCATGGGCGCATTTTCGAAATAGTGGTTCACACCTGCCTGCGAAATGGATACCGTATATTTTAGATTAGATCCCTGGGGAATTACTGAAGTATTCCTAACAATCTGAATACCGTATTTCATCGAAAAAAAAACCCTCGTTTAACCCCCCCCCCTCAGAATTTGCACTATGAAACAATCACCCCCCCGGGGGGGGGGGTATTTTGAGGTAATGCGGTATTTCACCGCACTCTGTCCTTGCACAATGTTGGTTCTATGTCTTAAAGTGTCGATTATGGTATTTATTCTTGGGTCCATGGTATTTAACATAAAAACGCCTTTCATCAATTAGAAACCCGACATTTTCAAACCAACAGTCCATATAGCTTTCGGCAACTGATTTATATAATTCGCAATCGGAGCAGCATTGAATTTTTCCCCGATCGCTCCGCTGCAAGTTGCAAATGCTGTTAACGCGATTAAAGTCAACTTCATTTTTGTGTTTTTGAAGTTTTTCAGTGATTTTTTGCTGTGCACTGAAGTGAGCGACTATTTTACATCTGGACTGGCATTTTATAATAACTTTGGAATTAACGTGCCTGTTCTTATCAAGCGAATGTCGTCACGAAAATGAGTAAAGATAGTAAAATGTTTGAAGTTTTCGTTTAAAATCAGTTTTTTGAATTTGTAGTTTTTTCAAACAAGTTTTTGTAATTGTAATTTCAAGTTCAAATTGTTACATTTCTAGATAACTTCATTCGTCCGAAGTTGGTTTATTATTTACATACCGTATTTATCCGTAAAAATAAACTGCAATGGTGTTCGCGATTATACAAAATCTCAGATAAAGATAAGGTAGGTATACAGATTTTCAGTCAACCTCTCCGAAAACTTGTAAAAAGGCCACGCTTTAGTTTTAAAAGAATGTCTCTGCACATCTACATATTTTTTTTTCCCAGCATACATCTACCGTATTACCTCGAAATCCCCACAGGGGGTTTATTATTTCGCCAGCAAAATTTGAGGGGGGATAATTCGAGGGGGGGTTATTCGAGGGGGGGGTTATTCGAGGTAGGGTCCATTATTTCGCCTGAAATTTTCGGAAATTCCCCATACTCAAGCGTAGAAAATCAAACAATTACATAGATTTGTATGTGTTTGTAGGCATATAGAACTGTATATACACATGAACCCTTCCCTAACGTCACTTAATCATCAGTTTTAACGTGTTTTCTGCATTGTACAGATCACAAACTGCGGTACTTGTCATGTACATTCTCTTTACACTCAATTGTAGGGGGTATTTCGAGGGGGGGGTTATTATTTCCAAAGCCGAATTTTAGGGGGGGGGTATTTCGAGGGGGGTTTATTCAAGGGGGGTTAATTCGAGGTAATACGGTAGCTCAAAAAAGCTGAGTAACCACAATGACTGCGGCCCCAGTCACAACAGTGTCGAGTTAAGAAAACCAAAATGGAAAAAGCATTACTGCGCAGCTTTTATACGCTCTGTGGATATTTTAATTTCCTATTTTTATGTAAATTTGTATGTGTAAATTATATGTCATTTTTTGTCTGCCATCACTAGAACTCACAAGCCACGAGGTTGGGCCTGGGTGCCACCTGCTTAAATTCCCATAAAAATACTTAATTGATAAGAAGGAAAAAAGTTTTATGATATTTAGGATTGTTTTAACGTGATAATTTAATGCTTTTTAAAGTGTAATTTGTATAGGTATAATACAGTGATTGATTGATGCTAATGCTAAAAATATAATTTTTCGTTGTGTAGTACCATATTTCCTCGTAATAACCTCCGGGAGTTTATTTTTTCGGAGTGAAATTTTTGAGAGGGGTTAAACGAGGGGGGGGGGGGTATTTCGAGGGGAGGCGGCGGTTTTTTATTACGCCAGAATTTTTTTGAATCCCCAGTACTGATTTGTTGTTTGTGATGTACGCAGTTGACGAAATACGGTAAATAGTAGTTTAACTTGTGTTGTGATGTATTATTTACTTGTAGTTCAACAAACTACCACTGATCAGAATTTTTGGTTCAGAATTTCAGAAGGCAAAAGCTGAAATTTTATTTAGCAGGTGGTGGTAATTAGGCCCGGTGCCAGTTCCGCAAAATGAGAAGTGAGAAGTGAAATGGCAAAGGCGAAGTAAAAGCGCAAAGGCCAAGTGAAATGGCAAGTGAATTGGCAAAAGCGAAGTAAAAAAAGAAAAAGAAAAAGCAAATTTCCCTTCGCTTTTGCCAATTTCCTTCTCAATTCATTTGCCATTTCACGTCACCTTTGCGCTTTTACTTTGCCTTTGCCATTTCACTTCTCACTTCTCATTTTGCGGAACTGGCCCCAGGTTTCACATCCAGCAGCAACCAATTCAGAAACTTATTAAGTGACCGGGCAAAGTGCCAACAATAAACTTGGCGGATTTTTCGCATTCAATTTTACTGAACACTTGAGTTAACCATTTGATTTTGACCGAATCGATTCCGTTCATTTCACCGTTAGTTTAGTTCTTCATGCTATTTTTATGCTCGTTTCATTTCATCGCAATCAACGCGCGAGCATGCTGGCCGGATGCCAATCCGGTACAGTTTTCGTCAAGCTCCGCCTATTCATCATCTGAATTGGAAATTTTCGAACAGAACGAAAAATTGGCTATTGAATATAATTACAAAAGAAAAAGTGTGAGAAGCTGAAAATTTTCCAAAATGCCTGGCAACGATGGATCGGAAATGCCTGGATACGTTAGATGGTCTGCCAGATTCATTGCTTCAATTTCTGGCGTATGTAAGTTTTTCGCTACGATATTCACGCTTTTAGACGTCTACAGACCGTTTGACACATTTTGGCATTGTGCCAAGTTTTTGTAAAATCTTTTTCTCCTCAATTTCAGTGGGTTTGGCGCTTGGCGTCTGGGTACTTTTCACTTTCAGTGCAACCTGTTTGATGATGGGCCTTTTTCAAATGTGAGTTTCGTTGTTTCTTTTTTGAACCCTTTAGAGGTCGAGTTTTGTTGAATCATATGCTTAAAAATCATATTTTGACTGGTTGGGGAGAGTTATTATCTTATTGAATAGGACTTCTGTTTGGATAGTTTATGGGGTTCAGAGGTGTGGGTACAACGGTGTGGCTGTGTTGAGCAAAATTCTGCGTACGCGCGTAAAGTGGAACTATAATGCTTACATATGTATGACATGGATAAAACAGATCACACAATTGAGATTTAGCTGTCATATCTATAGAGTTACCTCCAGCTGAACTATCTAACGATTTGGAAGATAATATAGAAATCGATTTAGAAATCTAAATACTTCAAAATTCCTATCAGGGTGGTCGGTTTCTTCGTGCTGTCTCTGGAAGCGCCATTTTGCTGCATGTGGCTTGATTGCGCAGAGAAATTGGGCAAATTCAGCGAGTCAGTGGCGAATTGGCATAAAGCTGCAGCATATTGCATGTATGTTCTGTTAAGAATTGTGTTTGGGGGGGGGGGGGGGTTGGGGTTGGAGACACGGATGCAATTTTTTCAACAGCTCGGTTTTTTATGTAAAGAAAACGCTTAGGTATTTAAAAAAACACTTCGTTTTTTTTCAAAAAAATGTGCAAACATTCTCAATTTGGTCTTTATTTGATACGAATCCCGATACATTGGCGTCGATATTATGTCGCGCTATTGAATGGCATTTTTGATTTTTATGGAAAAATGTTGATTAAGTATGCATTCAAATTGAAATTTGTTCCAATACACAATTCAACGACATTTCATTTAGCGCAGCTTCATTAAAAACGTTTCCACGTGCATTTTCCCCGCCAAAATTCACCCATTTTCAGCGTGGGTCTGTTGCCGATGTTGTTCTGCTTCGAGTTGGCCACGTTCCTGCCCAGTGTGCTCTTGTTCGCAGCCGGCACTTTGTACGGTTTTATGGCACTCGGAAGAAAGTTTGTTGTTCACTTTTTAACAAGACTTGTGTCATCTATATGTACCCCCGGATGTAATTCAGTAGACCCGTTATGTGTATCGTAATGGGGATTTGAAATTCCCGATAATTTTTGGGGGTCGGGATTATTTAGGGTTTAAATGATTCTGGCTTTTCGATACCGATACTACTGACATTTTAATTTTCGATTTTTAACGAAATGTGGGGGGGGGGTTCGCTGATGTTCAATGAATATATGGGCTTATGGAACAGGTATAGTGTATAAGGAAGAAAATGGAGAGAATTCGCTAATAATAGGTTAACAATAGCTAAACATGGTGAAAAATAGCTAAAAGGTATATAAGTACATACAAAAGCATACTAAAGTACAACTAAAAATTGTACAAATTACAAATATAAGGTCCCCCCCCCTCCAGAGCCCCCCGCGCCTCAATGCTGTCCGCGGCGGCGGGCGTGCACACGTCCAGCACGCAGCGCATCGCCACCGGCATCGAGTTGGACGGGTCGGGATCGAATGCCTGGGATGCTAATACCGACGATTTGGGCTTTCCGTATAAGGATACTATTCAGGGGGGAAGGGTGGGGGGTGGCCCGCAGGGTAAGATGGCGCCCTATCCGTAGGGGGGTGGTGGTGCTCAGTTTTTTTCAAGTGACATTTTTTAGAATTCTGAAGGTTGTGACTCTGTAAGAGGTTGTGCTTTTGCGATTCCGCACCCTGTCAGGTGGGGTGACAAAATTGAATAAATAACATATCGAATGAAACTAAATATAACGGAAGTTATACCGATAATGAAAACATAGATTCATTTGACAGGGTTTGGAATGAGCTCCCGGTTGACACATTTTACAAAAATACATGTCAACTCACCTGCACATAAATTGCATAAGCCATTACTTTACTTGTTTTGGGATTCGCATATAATGCATATCGGTGTTGGTGCTTGATGTAACTTGCTGTTGTTTTTGTTAGTGTGAGGCAAAACTCTGTATTTGTAGTGAATTGTGCAAAATCGTTCCGCTACGCAAGTATTGACAAATTTGGCATATTTTGCATCGACTACCGGACAATTGAATATCGATGTGTACATCTGAAACTGTGGGGGGGGGGGCAAAAATTTAAAGTAAAAAATGGTTGTTGTGAAATTGTATTTGCAAATCACAGAGTTTGCCCTTAAATTTTAAGAATTCTGATGAAATATGCTCGTCACATTTGGTTGTGAACATTTTTTGAGGCAACTATTTTTTTGTCTTTCAATATGTCCCATGTAGATACCGTGTAGTGTTTTTGCACTCATTATCTTACTTACCACCATTTGTATTATTAGTTCGGTTTACTGATCATACATTTTTGATGATTCCCAGGTCGCTTTTTCAGAAATGGTCACTGATTTTTTCTAGTTAATGATAATATCGCGTCGCTTTTAGATTTGACATTCGTTTTTTACTTATTTGTGTGTTTTTTATTAAGAGTTAAAGAAAAATCTAAATCAGGCATAGTCGCTGCGAGCTTTAGTTTTTTTGCTGGTGTACATAAATATCAGTTTACATGAATTCAGTAGGATATTTATAGTAGTGCCAGTTGAAATGCATATTTTAGATTTCTTGATTATAGTTTTGTAGTAAGTACTTGGTCGGGCTGAGAAGTCCCCGGTGTAAAATAATACAGAACTTGTTGAAGTGACTTGTGAACGAGCTCCTATTCCTAACCGAGGAAGAGGACAAATGTGAACGGATGAAGGTTGACGTGAAGCGTCGTCTCTAGTTGACGTTCCGTTATTTTATCAATAGTGATTAGTTGAGTTGAAGTGAATTGACTTGAGTTAGTGTGAAGCAAATTTAGATTGTTTACCAAAGGTTTTGACGAACGATTTTATTTAGACAATTAAATACAAAGAAATAAGTGTAAATAAAATATATATAAAAATATACGTAAACAAAGGAATTAATTTACAACTAAATTAATTACTTAATTAAAACGTAAAAGAAGCTCTAATTACCGGAGAAATAAGGCAAATTAAAGAAGGCACTTAATTACGACAAAAGGCAACAATTAAGTGGCGCGGTTGTGAATAAAGCACCTCAAACAGCGCAGGTGTGAAATAAAGCACTGAGGTGACTTAAAGCACCAAGTGTTAAACTTAGCACCAAAAACAAGCGACTTAATAAAGTGACTACGGCGCTTATTTAGATCCTAGGAAGAGATTCGTGTGAAGTTGACGAGGTTGCAAACACTGCCGATTCTAGCTGTGAAATCGGCTTTTAAGGGCCAGACCGATGGCGATTGGTTTGGCGCCAATCGGTCGGCTCTAATCTCCGATTTTTACCCAACATTTCCAATTGTGAAAGTTCAATTCTTGCCCGCTCGCTTCTCCGATGAAAAGCGAGCTTAACTGACAAGATAGTGAAAATGTGAGCCAAGCCAGACAGCATTTGAAATGGCGCGCGGGCCCGGCCCCCCACTCGGGGCAGGCCCGCCGCTTAACATAAACATGACGGCGTATATGCGTGCTGCTTGTCAAGGAAATGTGGCGGAATGTGAGCAATGACTAAGATCTAAATATGTGAGCGATGTGAAGCGCACGTTGTAAACAACGTGCTTGAGATATTAAATGACGAATGTGAAGATGTTAAGAAATGGAATGTGAATAAAAATGGAATCGTAATAAATTGAATTAATTAAATATAAAAGCGAACATAAGAACGTCAACTTAAATATTAAAGATTTTACATTTTACGATAATGTTACACACTCCCGAAACTAGAATAAAAATTAAATTTAATTTAATTTTATCTCAGCCAATCTCGGCAAATTGATGTGAAACAAAATCAAAATCAAACGCCTGTGATACTCTCATCACTCCTGTGGTAGCAGATCGTTGGCGTCTTCGACGCCGGCATTTTCCCGGCCCTCCTCATGATGCTCGTCCATGGGTTCGACGGCATCCTCCTCAGGCTGGCTGCCTTCCCCGTGCCCGGGCGCCTGGTCTTCTGGGGCCCCCGCTGGTCTGCCTGGCCAGTTGGGGAGCTTCTCCGATTCCTCGGCGAGCCTCTCGAAGGCTTGTCGGAGCGCGTCGGTCTCGTCGACGATCGTCTTCGACGGCTCGGTGGGCTGCCATTGCTCCGATGCTGCAAGCGGTTGGCTTGATAGCAAGGGGACATGGGAGGTTGTGAATGAGGTCGTACATTGTGAAGTGATTGAGTTGAATTGGTCAAATGGTATGGTGGGGGATCTAGTTCTTGATCGTGACTTTCTTCCATCTCTCCGAGCTCTATGTCGGACTGTGAAGGTGTTTGTTTGAGGAAGGTCACGGATCTTTTTAGATCGTTTAACTTTTGATTTGACCAGTTTTTTATTGATGTTATTGAATTTGTGAAAAGTTTGGGGTATAAAGGAAAATGTCTGGTGTGACGATTTCTGCTCACCTGGGAGCCCTGCGACTCCAGCGAATCTCTTGAGTCGCTTTTGCAAGGGCTCGCGGTCAGGGATCGCGTCTTCCATTGTGACTTCCGTTGTGACAGGCTCGGTGACTGTGAGTTTGGCGTTTGGTGACGAGCTCTGCGGTTGTGACTCGCAGGGGGGTGCAGGTTTTGTGACCCGGCGTGCACCCGTCTCCATTTCGATTTCTTCGGCGCGTTCGGTACTATGTAGTAGTAGTAGTCATTTCATTGGATTAATTGTACCACATAGAACATAACAATCCCCTGTATACACCCACGCAGGTACATGGACGTAACAACAGTTTGTATATACTAATGATTGGGCACATCCGAGTTACTGCCTATTGATAAAACATGTCAAGGACAAAAAGCGATAAATACATCACAATGTCATCAATTTCGTATTACCCTCGCCGAGTACAGTGATCTCAGTGTAGTCAGCGGACAAGTTTCTGCGTTATTCGTAATACTATTTAATTTGTGAAGTTGTGTAAACATTTATGAGGTAACTCTATAAACCGTTTACCTGAAAGGACATCGAAATTATTTTAGACACATAAATAAGTTCTTGCAAATTTACCAAGAATCCAGTAAAGTGCCATAGAACGTCTATGTCAACAAAATCAATACTTCAACGATAAACCTTTCCAAATTTCCGAACTGCTTTAAAAATTACAGTTTCGCGTTTTTTAGAGCACGCAGTTCCCTCAGACAGGTAAATCTATAATTTTCCCAAAAGTACAACTATCCTGAATTGCCAGCAGATCCACATATGACCTCCATATTGGCCATTGTTAGTTGTTGGACAAGCTGGCCATGAGGGGTCGTTTTGAGGTAGTTTTTGGACAAGCTGGCCGTGGGGGGTTGTTAGGGGTAGATTTTGGACAAGCAGGCTGAGGGGGGTAGATTTGAGTGAGAAGATATATTTATCATACTTGTAAATTCCATTTTCATCCAATAAAGAACACCTTAACCACGCAAATTTATGGCACAAATTTACCGCGCGTTTGAGAGCGAAAAAAATGTCGAAAAATTGTTTTTTAACTGTATGCGCAAAATACACTTTCAAAGATAAGTGCAGGAGAACCCAAAAACGCCATAACTATCCTCCATTTGACGTTGTCACCACTTTTTGAACCAATTCATCTTTAATTGCAATTGTTTTTCCAGAAATTTGCCCACCGCAATTCTGTGTTCTGCACACCGTTCATTTGAAAGAAACCACGTCGCATTGGAGTTGTTGGAGCTGCATGCGATGCTAGCTGCGGGGGGTGAACACAGGCAGTTGTTGCAGTTAAAAATTTTCTCGCGCCGAATTTTAACATCTGCCCTTTGGCACGTGTCCAATAAATGCCGAACCGTTATTCTAGAAGTCACGCCCGTGCATTTGCAGACGCAACTCTTTTCACTCTCAACATTGAAATGCAAAGCGCGCCAGCGAGCTTGTAGCCAGAATTTCTGGCCGCGCGTCACTGTGAGAGTGTCTAGAGTGTCGTCGACAATTGCGCGGCTGTTTTCCATGTAGCTCCTATGTCTGTTCCGAATAAAAAACAGTTTGCGAATGTTAATTTTGGACATCCCGAGAAGTTGTGGGGTCGTCAACCCCATAGAGTCCGAAATTTTCGATCCAATTCCATACAAACTAAATTTCATCAGACCGTGAGACTGATTATTGGAAAATTGGTCAATTTCTGATTTGTAAATCAATCTATTTTTTGACACACCATTTACATATTTCAGGTATTTAATTCGCAAACAATCGACCCGCTCTTGCATTCTAACAAGCGATTTGCAGTCCGAACGCAAGGCTGCCTCGCTAGTCGAGCGCGGCAGCCCAAGAGCATCCCTAATCGATCGATACTGAATTTTCGCAATTTTTTTCAATGTACTTTCAATGTCCCCCGAAACATCTAACCCAAAAATAACAACTGGTTCAACATACACATTCCAAATTTTTATGGCAAAATCTAGCGGTCGGGTTGTTTTTTTTGCACCTAATTTCACTAGATTTGAGAATTTTGTAGCTTTTTCAATTGCTTTCATTTTGTGCAGGCGATAGCTATCGCTACTGCTGCAAAGCGTAACGCCCAAATATCGAACTTCATCAACTTCCCTGATTAATTGCTTTTTGCCATCTTCTGAGTATCCTAGGCGCCAATCCCTTTTTGTTGCTGCTGCACCAAATCGCAAAACTGCACTTTTTTCCTGGTTGACCCCAATGTTCCAGGCCCAAGCCCACTCACTGAAAACATCCAATTGGTCCTGTAAATTCTCCTCGTTATTTGCAAGTATGCAAACATCATCAGCAAACAGAAGACAGGGTACTCTGCATTCTGCAGAGATCTTAGCACCGCAATTCAGGGGGTTTAAAAGGAGTGGCAGATCCAAAATGTAAATCAAAAATAGGGTCGGACTTAATGTGTCACCCTGTTTGACACCCAGTGGGTACTCTTTTACTTCCGATTTTGTGTCGTTAAAGTATAGTTCACAGCATATATTCGAATAGGCATTTTTCAGCACGTCAATGAACAAACTCGGAAATCCAAAATGGGCCATTTTCCACCAAAGTTTGTCACGATCGACCCTATCAAACGCCTTTGTTGCATCAACAAAACACCCAATTAACCGACCTTTTTTCAATTTCGCGAATCGCTGACAACCATTTATCACCAGAAGATTGTCAAGTGTTCGTCTATTTTTCCGAAATCCACCCTGATGCTCACCCAGGGCACCGGTCGCTTCGAGAACTGACAAAATGCGCAGGTTTAAGATTGTGTGAAATAATTTTATCACATTGCATCCCAGACCGAGCGTCCTATAATTCAAAATGTTAGATGTGTCCCCCTTTTTATGCAGAAATATCATTTTGGCAGTTTTTGCTGTCTCAGGGTAGCTCCCACCTTCAAGCAGATAGTTGAAAAATTTCATTAATTTCACCAGATAAATATCCGGTGCTAACTTCAAATATTCGTGCAAAATTCCCGTCGTTCCACCCGATTTTCCATTTTTCAGAGAACAAATCGCTTTTCGAATTTCACCCGTGTCAATTTTTTTCGTAAGGGAGGAAATTTCCACCCCCCCAGAGTGTAAAATGTCTTTGCCCATTTGATAATTAACAGGCATCGACTTTGAGCCCGGATTTGGACACATAATTGTGTCCCAAGCGCGGGAAAATTCTACCTCATAATCGGAATCACTGGAAACAATTTCACCCAAGACATTTTTGAGTAAAAAAGTCTTTACCGGTGCACTTTTAATTTTTGACATCCTTTTATACAACTTTTTAATGGCGAATTGTGGGTCAGAAGCTGCTTGATTTATAAAATTTTCGTCTGCTTTCACACAAAGTTTTGCAAGATGGCTCTTCAAAAGCGCTCGTTGCAAACGCAATTCACTAATTAGCGACTTTTTCAAACATTCAATTTGGTTTCTTCTAAGCTTCCGTCTCAATTTACCAATTTTTCGACATAATTTTTTTGTCTTGAAATCACACTTCATACTTTCTGAATTTTTCGCCGGCGCAGTGGCATTGGCACTTTCCACTAGTATGCGCACCAAATCTTCGTGGCTATTTTCCGGCGATTCAAAGTTTTCACAGTTTTCACTAATTTTCTCTACAAAATAATCATTTTGTGCCACGTCAGAAAAGTTCCATTTAGGTAGCCTGATGGAAGGGTTTTTTTCAGTGTAATTTACATCAGAGAATTCAAATTTCAACGACAGCGCCAGGTGGTCACTATTCAAGTAACTAATTTCAGAATTTGTGTCAATTGCGCCACTCATTTTTTCCGATAATGCTTCAGAAACAAGGCATAAATCAATGGCAGAACGACATATGCCTCTTTTAAATGTCCATGGTCCATTTTGAAGGGAAGAATTCATCAAAACTAATCTGATTTCACTCATCCAGTTTCTAATCAAATGGCCATTGTCATTTATTTCAGCGCCATTTCCAATGATTCCATAGTTATCACAGCCAATATGGCCATTAAAATCGCCCAAAACAATGACCTCCTCACCTCTGTGCACATGGAGATTGATTAAGGACGCCATACAGTTTAAAATATCCGCATTCAACTCCTTAATTTGGGCATTTTTTCTCACCTTACTATTATTTTCCAAATAAACAACCAGAATGTAAACATTTTTCAAAGGGGAAATTTTTACACAAATCCTCATTAAGTGTGACTTAATTGTGTTGCTGACATTTCCAAAATCTGCATAAGCACAATCTAAATGACTCTTGCAAAATACCGAAATACCCCCTGCCTTATTACCGGTTTTGAACCTGTTAAAAACGTTGTAACCTTTGGTAGGCGGTAAATCTGCATTTGATTTGCATTGGGTCTCGACTATGGCCATTATATCGGGCGCATTGTCGATCAGAGTAGCAAGCAACTTTTCCGTGTTTGAGTACAGAGAATGTATATTTTGATAGACGATTGATAGAAAAAGTTGAGCTGGGATCTGACAGGGGTCAAAATGTGAAGATAATGAGGCATCATTTGCTGATGCTGGTTGTAAAATCGCCATCAGTGTGACCACAAATGTCCATAAACCTGACAAATGCCGATTTTTATTCACAAATTTTCTCCATAAAATCCAGTAAACTTTCACGTAATAAAAATTCGATAAAAACGCCATGAAAATTTTCACGGCCAGATCTGACAAGTAAAAATACACTGGCAAAGTATTCCAACTAGATGATTTGGTCGAAAATTCTTCCGGATTGGAGTAATTTCCCAGCATACCCACCACCAATGAATTCATACCCCTATCACTAATCAAATCGCACTGAAAAATCCGAAAAATCCGCCCAAAATTAATCATCCTCAACGCTTGGATCCACTCTGAGAGCGGATAACCGACCGGGGGATCCGATCTAGGCTGTACCGAGCGTCCTGAAAGCCGTTTGAATGGAGATACTCGTTTGAGGGGTGTGACAAACTTTGAAGGTAACTGTGACGAACTTGACGATTGTGTGACGGTTTGATTTGACAAAGCGGGTTTGTTGAAGCCGCTTGTCGGTTTCTTCTGGCGGTTACGTCGCCGTCGCTTACCGATTTTTCCTTGTTGAACGGACGGGGCTCCCATGTGTTTGGGTTTCTGTCCCTTCTGCCCTTTCTTCGGAAAAAGCCCTTGATGTCTGGCAGCATACCCCTGCCGGTTGCGAGCCGCCACTGCATGTAAACATAACCAATATACCCAATACAAGCAATTGTGATAATAATGAGTATGATGTTCACAGCTGTTTGAAGTGGCCCAGTAAGTAACGTGTCTAATGCAGACGCACCACCTGTGACGCTACCGTGAATGATGTGACCCAATTCTTTTCCTACACCTTCAAAATATGCACCAACCCCTTGGCGAATGCCAGCAATATATGCTTGCACTGCTTTAGGATCGTTGGATTTTGTTGCAATATAATCGACTGAACGTGTGACTTGTTGTTCGAGTCGTTGCAAATTTTGAAAGTGATGATGTGCAGCCATGATACTGAATGCAATATCAGTCATGCTTACACCTGGTGACCCGGAAACATTTAGTGTGAATGGTTTCCACGAGCCAGCCCAAATTAATTCGATTGGGAGTTTTGTGACGTGCAAATTCGTTGGTCCGTTTTCGTTGGCCCATGAATTATCATTTAATTGATAATATTTGTGGTCTTTCATGAGACAATGATCTATTGGTGAATGTGTGATCAGATCATTGGTGCCAGGAGCAACGAACATAATATGTGGGTGATTTGTGACTTTGACCGGCAGAAATTTATAACAAGTATTGTTATATTCATGTTGAAAATAAATAATTTCTGCGGTGACTGGTTTACAATCCCAGAACATTAATATATCTCCATGCCATTCCGCATAGAGATTTTGACGTCCTAGCAATGCTCGCAAGCCAAGCGTGGGATTGAATTTGACAATTGCATGAATTATATCTAGCTGGGTCTGACGGATGTGACATAATTGTTGCCAGATAGATCCAAATTGTTTTTGTTCTAGATGTGCAATTTTGTCAACTTCGTATTGTTGACGGGCTGTGAGCAAGTGAAACACACCAACATCAAGATTTGGTGCGAGTTTGAAATGAAGAGGAGCTTTTTCGGTTTCAGGTTTTTTCAATTTCTTAAGTTGATATCGAAGAAATTGAATGAATGCCGAGCCCTGGTCAATATATTTTGCGTCTTTTGGCACGCATTCTGCATTATTTGGGAATTGTTGTGATCTCCATGTGACAGAAAATGCAGCTTGCAATTTTTCCACTATGTAATGATTTTGTGAATATTGTGCATCAAATTGACCAATCTCTTGAAATGCACACTGCTTGTTAAAGGCAGTAGCATTCCATAAAGAGACGCCATTGTCGCTGTCATAACAATAGCCGGCTTGTGGGTTGCAATGTGACAGATCTTGAATTTCGGAAACAATTTTCTTTCCGTCAAGACTTGCGACCACACCTTCCTCTATGTGAAAGTTCATTACTGTGTTACTCAAATTGTGACAAAAGTAACAATAATCGATGTGAAGTGATTTGTTAGTGCTCCACAATGCATGACCGATTTTTATTAAGGGTTCGCCTTTCCAAGTTTTATTTTGGTAGGCAATCATGCAATCGTAGGTTGTGACTCTGTGGTTTTTAATGATTTCTGGTGGCAGCATAGCTTTTCCGCCCACCAGACTCATATACGTGACTATAGTATGCTCTTGTTGAAAGCATCTATAAATTGGTGTTGTTTGCGGCTGAACACGCAACGTCCATATGGATACCACAATATCCTCTATGGCTGTGACTTGAGGAAAGTGACATGTTACTTTTTTCGGAAGTTGTATTGCGTGCCCAGTACGTGTTTTATGGCACAGATTGAAAGTTTTGTGATATTGATCTGTCCATGTGAGCGCGTTGGCTAATTTTGATTGTATTAGCAACGTGAGCGCCATTAAATGCGACACGTTTCCCCAGAATGAATATGTGCCAGTGTAGCGACATGTTCGACGTGGGTTTGCGCGTCTTGCATCTTGTTGTGAAGATTGTGATTGTTGATGTGATTGATCTGTTTGTGAATCCTCACTCTTATCAGGTGAAGGTTGTGAATTATCATCATCTTTTACCTCAGTGTCGATTTTATATTCAACACCGTCCTCTGTGTCGATTTCAAGAGGCACTAGGTTAGATGGAGATCTACGTGTGCGACGACCGTTGCTTGACAATTCTGTGACTGCACGTATTTTGCCATCGCTTGACACGTGTATTTCGTGAACGCGGCCCATTTGCCACATGCCGCGTGGCTGTTTATCATCTGTGATTAACACCACTTGGCCACGTTTGGGAGCTTCGTTGATTGTGCCTTTTTTCAAGCGTTGATTTTTAGCTCGATCTTTGAGTAGGTCAATGTATTGACGTGACCACTCATACCAAAGCACTTCACGATTGTGACGAATTTGGTCCCAAAGTAATGTGATGTCATCTCTGTCCTTTTCAGGCACAGAGTTGAGTGCAATTTCATCAATGCAATTGACGTCATTGACTCGTGGGGGTGTGAGTGTGTAGGATTTTCCGATTTGTGAAGGTGTGAGTTCGAAAGATCCATCCGTCAGCTTATCCCATTCCTCTTTTGGAATTTTTTGCATGGGTTCAATCGTGGTGGAATCGAGTTCCATCTCACGTTTTTCATCCATGTAACATGGTGGTGGGGTGCCCCAAAGAAAATGTATTGGGCGCAGTATCGCTGCACCAATGTCTGTGTTTGACAAGTATGACAATGGTCGCGTATTGACGGAGAATTCGACGTCAAGCATGACTGTGAGAAATTCATGCCATGTGAGACAACGTCGTCCGCATGCTTTTTTGAGCAAGCGTTTGACTAAGCCGACCATGCGTTCGTACACGCCGCCTTGCCAAGGACTATTGGCTGTGATAAAATGCCATTTTACGTCCGGTAGCATTTTGACACAATTTTTGAATGCTGGGGCATTGTCGGACCAAATTGTGTCCGGCATGCCTTGACGTGAAATAAAACGATTTAGAGCCATAATTGTGTCGGCTGTCGAGACACTATTAGTTGACTCTAAATGAATGGCGCGTGTGCTGAAGCATGTTAGCAACAAAATGTGTTGACTGTGACGTGTACCGTTTTGTGAATAAATTAACGGTCCCATATAATCAATGCCAATATGTTGAAATGGTTTGATTTGTGATTGAGTTCGAGTGACAGGTAGTGTGTGAAAATCAGGTAATGTGAATGGACCTCCTTCCGCTTTGCGGCATGTGACACATTTTCGCAGAATTTTTGCAACTACCTGCTTGGCACTTGACAACCAGCAGTGTTCGCGTAAATCTGCTAAAGTGTGAAGCATGCCACTGTGACCAGCAAGCTCATGAAAATGAGTAACCACTAGCGTTGTTAACCACCCGGTCTTTGGCAGGTAGTAAAACAACGAAGGGTTTCGGTGTTCTTTGTGAGACACACGCGTGACACAATATAATAAATTATTCCACGCGTCCCATTTGAGCATGTGGTGTTTGCCAAGTTGCGCTTGTGAAATGCAACTGGCACATTCCTCTGCCTGTGAAATGCGCAATACATGTCTAAATGCTTCGTTTAAATCAGCTTGTGTGATGGGTTTTGATAAATATTCGCTTTCGCGCTTTGCAGCTTTATGCATGGAGCGATTTAGCCAATATGTTTTGACACGAAGCAGATATACGACAGTAGCAACAATTTTGACAGTGTTGAAAATCGTCGAATGTCGATTTCGAATGGATTTGAAGGGATGTGACGTTGTCGACTTTCGACAAACGGATTTTGAGGAGTGACATTTTGTGACAAGTTGGGGTCCAAATTGACAGGTACTTGCTGTGCAAGAGCATTAGCTGGTTGTGAACCAGGCTGTGAAACAGGCTGTGAAGTTACTGCTCCAGCATATAAAGGTCGACTAATGTGAGTGTCGCCTTTCGCAAGCTCTTCGGTGACAGGTTGCGCTTGATATTGCGAAATGTCAAGCATGGTTGATGTGAGGGGTTCAGCGAAAAATGTGGGTCCGGTAAACCACATTGTTTCGATCATTAGTTGATCAAAAGTACAACCCCGTGACGCAATGTCAGCTGGATTGTCTTTTGTAGCAACTTTGCAAATTTGAATGCAATGTTTTGACATTAGTGAATGGATTTTGGTGACCCGATTGTTGACAAAAGTAGCCAGCGGCTTTGCGGTATATAGCCAGCCGATGACAACTGTACTATCGGTCCAGAGGAAATTACTGTGAATTTTCCATCCACCCAGCTCAACGAGTTCATGATGTAAATAATCGATGAGCTGTGCACCAATTGTGACACCTAGTAATTCCAAGCGTGTGATTGTGAGGGGTTGACCTTGTTTTGACGGAAGTGGGGCTAGTTTTGTGCGAGCTGTGAGAAAACCACTAAAATATCGGTCATCTTCATAGCCATATTCGTCAGGTGAAATCGCTTTTTGACGCAAATAAGCGCAAACTGCGTATCCATCTTTTGAGGCATCACAAAACACATGTAATTCTAATGGCCGTGTTACGGCTTTGACATCGATGCCAAAAGAATGAAATGAGCGCGGGAATTTTATTTGACTTATGGACGAGAGATGTCGTTTTAAATCGTCCAGTAAGTCATCCGCCTCTGGGTCTTTGATGAGTTCATCCCAGGTTGTGATATTGCACCTTTGAATTATTTGTGACACGCGAAATTTCAACCGAAATAACGCGGGTGCTGTGACGCCAATAGGATCGTATGTTGAAGCCAGCAATTTGTTTAAATTGCGGCGTGTGGCTGTGACAATGAGCGTGAAATCTTTCTTGGGAGCTGGCACCGCAATGGTGTCTTCAATGTGATCGTAAACGAGACCCATTACTTTGATGTATTGTGACTTTTTCGGGTTGAGGTCATCAGGTTTGATTTTCTCCGAGACCATAGGCGAATTTGTCATCCATTCGCGCATGTTGAAATTTGCTCTGGCAAAAACAGCTTTAATTAAACGATAGAGCTGTATTGCATATTTGTCATCATCTACGCTGATAACTAAATTATCAACGTAAATGCTGTTGAGCAACAGCTCCAGTTTCAATCGTTCGTGGGTCTCAGCGGGATGCATGTGAGCTAATTCCGCTTCTAGGTGATATTTGATAACAGTTGACAAAATGGATGGACTGCATGTGAGACCAAACAGCACCCTTGTGAATTGCATCATTTGAATATTGTCTTCATGAGATGGAATAGTGTCATCACGCAGCCAGTAAAATTTTGTGAAAGTGCGTGATTTTGGGTGAAGAGCAATTTGTAAAAATGCTTTCTCAATATCTGCTAATAACACCACTTTTCCGGCTCTGAAGCGAAGCATTAATCCGAGCGCCAGTGGTGTGAAAACTGGGCCTCGAAATAAGCAATTGTTGAGACTTGGCTTGCCTGCAGAACCATCATACACTATTCGACATGTTGTCGATCTGCCAGGGGTGATGACAGGTTGGTGAGGTAAGATGTGTTCTTGCAAACCATCTTGTGAACCATAAACGGGTTCTATGACACCCTTGTGAAGTTGATCTGAGATGACTTTCGCGTATGTGGCGAATAAATCGGGATCTTTTCGAAACCGTTTCAACAGTGACAGAAAGCGACGAAATGCTTCTGCATTGTTGGTTGGCAATTCTTGAATGGTTGATTTGAATGGCCAATCCACGCTATAGCGACCAGTTTCTGGATCAAGAGTAATTGATTCCAGAATTAACTGTTCAGCTATGTCGTCATCATGTGATAATGGATCATCTGTGATACCTATTGACTCGAGACTGTGAAATTGAAATAATGTCTCTTGGCCAACAGCAACAGCTGATGAAGCATGTGAACTGCATGAAACCATGAATTGATGTGGTGAAATGTCGGGTGTTGTGACAAATGACTGTGATGACGCATTTCCGCCAAGCATCAATCCAAGTATTGATTCGACTATGATCAATCCAGATGGGAGTTCGATTTCTGTTGGTCGAATGTCGAACTTCCAATAATAGTCTTGACCAATGACTACATCTGGTTGACATAGTTTGTGACAAAACTCATCAGTCATTTCGGTCAATTCAAGCGGTTCCGCGAATTGTTCTTGTGCGTGTTCACCGTACACAATATAAATGACTGTTTTGTCATCTTGTGACAAAGGAGGTGGGCATGCATATGTTGCCAAATTATCCACTGCACGTAAAGTGAGCGGAATTTGTAACATATTGCCCTTATTGTCGACGTGTTTGTAAATAGGCATGACAGCCTCGACCAAAAACGTATTGACTGTGACAGGCATTTTTGTCGCAAACACGTTCATTTGAAGAACAACATCTCCTTTGTTTTCAAAGTTATACTCATTTGCCACGGATGCTTTAATGTATGAATATTCGCATCCAGTGTCAAAGAATATTAACAAAGGGTCTGTGACTCGATTTAATTCAGCATCTTTATTAATTAATGAAGCCTGGGCCACTTGCAAACGAACAATGGGCGCAAAATCAAACTCACATTCTTGTTCGGCCTGCTGCCTGGTAGCGGTGTTGGGGTTACCGTAACCCGCTTGTGCGCTCAGCACCTCCACCGTGGGCCTGTGACTGGGTTGAAGTGGCACCGACGATGACATTTGGTTCGGGTTGAGGTGCGGGTACACCTCGTACCGTTTCTGCTGGAAGCCGCGGATTTTGGCTTCGACGGTTTCCATGTCCATGCCGTCCTTGATGAGGCTGGCGCGGAGCGTCGTCCACAGCTCATTTTCGCTGTGATACTTGCGGGCTTCCTCTTGAGCTCTAGCCTGGAGCTCGTTCGCGGGCTTCGGCCATTCGCCCATGTCCAGCGGGCCGTCCATATCTAGTTGATACAGCGTATGCTGTCTCCACCGGAAATCGTTCTCGTCCGGGGGGATGACACACACGCTCATCGGTTCCGTGTGTGAAGGTGGATACGATGGCGGTGCATGTGACGAAGCCGCGCCCGTTGTGATTACCTGAGCGTTGACAAAATTAGCGCTCGTTGCTTTGACAAAGGCTTTATTTTGTGAATTGTTTACCTGACGCCTGGCGGGTGCCTGTCTGGTAGGACAGAACGCCCCGTGATGCTGACCAATCTGGCGACAATAGTAGCAACTCAGTCGTTGAGTGCACTGTGACGCTTGATGGCCTCTGCGTGTGCAGCGCGTGCACACATCGCCCAAAGCTTGCAACCGTTCAGTGCGCTCTCTCGGTGTGACGTATTGAGGGCAGTCGGTTGTGTAGTGCTCTTTGATGCCACAGAACAAGCACTCGAATTTTGGCTTGCGATAGTCAGCAGCAGGTTGTGAGGACTGCTTTTGACTAATCGCTCCGATCGCGGGAGTTCTGGGAGGTTGAGTGGAATTTTTATTTTTTCCTTGTTGCTTACCAACATTAGCATTGGTACCAGCAAAAGCAACCGTATTGTGAATAGGTTTTTGTTTTGAAAAGGTATTTTGTGATTTATTTCCCTTTTTCTTTTGCTGTTGCCAACCTCCTCCATTTTGTGGCTTTTTTAACGATGAATTTTGTGATTTCTGAACAACATTTGAAGATTGTGAATTTTGTGGTTCAGCTTTCATCGCATCTAACCGAGCACGAGCAATGGTAGTTAATGCATCAACAAACCTGACGACTGTGAGTTCTGTGTCGTCGGTTGCAGCCGTGCGCATCGAATTCCGGTGTTCTTCTGTGACGGCAAGAACAATATTATCGGGAAGATAACCACGAATTATTCTTAACACTGCACCAGAATCGACACTTTCACCCCTTTCTTTAAGTTGATTGAGAGTTGACAAAAGGGTTCGTGTGAAATTTGTGAGAGAGTCTCCTCTTGACGAAGGTTTTTCAAGTGAATACAATTTATCCCAAAGGGCGGCTTGTACCCGATGCGTTTCACCAAAGTTTGATTTTAACATGGTGACCGCTGTGATGTAATCTCGACCATCACCTTTTAATCCGGCCAGCAGTTCCGCTGCTGGACCGGTAAGGCTGAGCTTGAGGTATGTATATTTCATACCAGTTGACAAATTAGCTCGGTCGTGAATTTGAGCTCGAAAAATCTCCCACCAAGCTGCCCATTCTAACGGATCACCGTTATATTTAGCAAGCTCGATTTTAGGTAACTTTAATAAAGTTTCCGGTTGTGAAGGTTGAAAACTACTTCCCATATTGACAATGTTGTAAGGGGGTTGTGAAGGGGGTTGAGTAGTTAAATCAACATTAACGTTTGACTGACCTTTCAAGGAAAGTATCAACCTTTCCGCGGATTTGATTTGCGCTTGGGCGGTCGCCATCCTCGATTCCAGCTCATCCATGAGCATCATCGCGTTGTTCGAGCCCGAGTAGAGCGCGCGCTTCAATTTTGCGTTGGCGCTCTTTATCTCTTCGGCCGCTCCGTCTTCGTCTCTGTCCAGGCTTGTGATGTGATCTTGGACAATAGTTGTGAATTTGTCCATAGCCGTAGACAGGTCCGAGCGTTTCATCTCGGCTTGGTAGCCGTAGGCCTGAAGTAATTCTAATACTTCCTCCGCCGCACGTAAGTTTAAGGCGGCGGGTTGTGACTCGTCTTTGACGATTTTAGGAATCGGTTTGGATGTGAAACGTAGCACTCCGTTGCGCACTCCAGTCAACGCCCGGCTATGTTGAGTCAACGGATGAGTTGTGTCGGACTCATCTACGTTGCTCACAGGCATAGCTGCGGCGGCGGCGGCGCCTCGCTGAGCGCGTACGCATTCCTCCATAGCAAATCTCGATCGATTGATTGCTTATTAGCAAAGTGATAGCTAGCTGTGAACGAAATAAAATAATAAAAATAAATATTTCGTTTCTTGTGACTTGTACTTGTAAAATCGTAAGTAAATATGCACGCGCTACTAACGATTTTGCGTCCAAAACCGTATTACCGTAACCTCGTGCGTGTGACTCAGGCTGTGAAAAACAATTTCCAATGAAATTTCGCGCGAGACGACTTAATTAGAGTGACCAATTAGTTTAAATTAGTCACCCTGCTCGCTGCGCCATGTAAAATAATACGGAACTTGTTGAAGTGACTTGTGAACGAGCTCCTATTCCTAACCGAGGAAGAGGACAAATGTGAACGGATGAAGGTTGACGTGAAGCGTCGTCTCTAGTTGACGTTCCGTTATTTTATCAAATGTGATTAGTTGAGTTGAAGTGAATTGACTTGAGTTAGTGTGAAGCAAATTTAGATTGTTTACCAAAGGTTTTGACGAACGATTTTATTTAGACAATTAAATACAAAGAAATAAGTGTAAATAAAATATATATAAAAATATACGTAAACAAAGGAATTAATTTACAACTAAATTAATTACTTAATTAAAACGTAAAAGAAGCTCTAATTACCGGAGAAATAAGGCAAATTAAAGAAGGCACTTAATTACGACAAAAGGTGACAATTAAGTGGCGCGGTTGTGAATAAAGCACCTCAAACAGCGCAGGTGTGAAATAAAGCACTGAGGTGACTTAAAGCACCAAGTGTTAAACTTAGCACCAAAAACAAGCGACTTAATAAAGTGACTACGGCGCTTATTTAGATCCTAGGAAGAGATTCGTGTGAAGTTGACGAGGTTGCAAACACTGCCGATTCTAGCTGTGAAATCGGCTTTTAAGGGCCAGACCGATGGCGATTGGTTTGGCGCCAATTGGTCGGCTCTAATCTCCGATTTTTACCCAACATTTCCAATTGTGAAAGTTCAATTCTTGCCCGCTCGCTTCTCCGATGAAAAGCAAGCTTAACTGACAAGATAGTGAAAATGTGAGCCAAGCCAGACAGCATTTGAAATGGCGCGCGGGCCCGGCCCCCCACTCGGGGCGGGCCCGCCGCTTAACATAAACATGACGGCGTATATGCGTGCTGCTTGTCAAGGAAATGTGGCGGAATGTGAGCAATGACTAAGATCTAAATATGTGAGCGATGTGAAGCGCACGTTGTAAACAACGTGCTTGAGATATTAAATGACGAATGTGAAGATGTTAAGAAATGGAATGTGAATAAAAATGGAATCGTAATAAATTGAATTAATTAAATATAAAAGCGAACATAAGAACGTCAACTTAAATATTAAAGATTTTACATTTTACGATAATGTTACACACCCGGGCAGTGCTCGCCATTTGCGCTAGGGGTAAGGTACGGTCATAAAATTTTAACACGTTAATATATCGTTTGTTTTTGTTTTCACCCAAAATTTCGCCCCTCTAGCTCCACCCACTGCGGAACTGTAGGGGTTACAATTTCGGTCATTTTGTACTGATGTACAAATGGTGCTCTAGCTCAACGCTGCTTTAAGTTGTGATCATGAAACTTTGGCTAGTGTAAGCCACCAGTGTTGGCAATGTGCCAGCACTAACCAACATTAGCTATGATATCATAAGCCTAGTCCATATTGCCATTACTGTCACTACTACCAAATTCATCATTCTGCCTCTACGGTTGGTCAATACAGGTTAATACAGGAGGCGTTTTTCATGCACACTGCTGTTGAACACAGGTAATGTGTCCACTACAGATTAGTAATGAAACACAAATGAAATTTAATTGACATAATTATTTACTGCACATTTCAAAACAACATTAAAATCACTGCAATACAACACGATCTCAGATTATAACCAAAACCATCCATCACAGTTCCCACGTTTCTTGCACATCACCCTGATTTGCATATTAATTTTACCTTAAAAGCAATGATGTTGATAAAAGTGTTGAATACTATCAGCACATTGCCAACGCACTGGCTTACACTAGCCAAAGTTTCATGATCACAACTTAAATCAGCGTTGAGCTAGAGCACCATTTGTACATCAGTGCAAAATGACCGAAATTGTAACCCCCACAGTTCCGCAGTGGGTGGGGCTGGAGGGGTGAAATTTTGGGTGAAAACTCAAAACACCTGAGATATTAACGTGTTAAAATTTTATAACCGTAGCTTACCCCTAGCGTGAATGGCGAGCACTGCCCGGGGACTTTTCAGCCCGACCATGTACAATTAACTACCACGATTGTAAATTGTGTTATCGTTTAGTGATTACATTTAGTCCAAGCTAAAATTTTATCTATTTATTTAGTGCCAAAAATGTGCCTTCTGTTTTGTTACGTCAATGTAAATAAACACCTTCCCGATCAAGTCCGGCCCCCCATTTTTTATTTTACTTCTGACGTCCTATCTCCTGTTCTAGGAAGCGCCAGAAGCTGAAACTTGGGGTAGATATTGGCGCTATCCCCCTCTACTTTGCATGACTTGAAGGGGTCGCGGCGACCTCCTACAGGGTGGGTCGCCGAGTGCAAAAAAAATTTGCAGCTTTTTTAGTGTCCCACACAGGTCCGGCCCCCACTGATTGCTTTCACTGCGGGTGCCATACCTCCACCTGTGGGAGGGGTATAAATCTAAAATTTTGGGGATGTGTCGCCAACACCCCTCCCCTACTATACACTGGCCAGGCGGTCTTTGGCAACTCACCACACTGTGGGGTGCAAAGTTTAAAATTTATTAAAATGTTACTGTCCCACAAAAGTACAGCATCCAATTGAATTTCAAAAAATGGACACTTGTGTTGTTTTAACACTAATTTGGTTGACAATGTGAAATAAGCATGAAATATCCTCTAAAAAATATCTTATCTGACCTAAAACTGCCCACCACATGAACCCCTCCCCCCAAGTGGGTGACAAAAAAATCACTTTTTACAACTTTTTCATCAGACACTTGAACTGCTGGTTTACAATGATTTATAGAGGAGGGTTAAAGGTTTCAAATTGTGTAAAAAACCTTACCTCAAAAATGCCTTCATAAGAAAATTTGCTGGGGGTAAATTTAAAATTGTGAATTTTGCCTATTTTTGTTCCTGCAATGATGTCATTTTTACAATTTGAAATTCACCCCCAGCAAATTTTCTTATGAAGGCATTTTTGAGGTAAGATTTTTTACACAACTTGAGACCTTTAACCCTCCCCTATAAATTATTGTAAACCAGCCATTCAAGTGTCTAATAAAAAAGTTGTAAAAAGTGATTTTTTTGTCACCCACTTGGGGGAAGGGGTTCATGTGGTGGCCAGTTTTAGGTTGGATAAGATATTTTTAGAGGATATTTCATGCTTATTTCACATTGCCAACCACATAAGTGTTAAAACAACACAAAAGTGTCCATTTTTCGAAATTCAATTGGATGCTGGACTTGTGTGGGACAGTAACATTTTAATAAGTTTTAAACTTTGCACCCCACACTGTGGTGAGTTGCCAAAAACCGCCTGGCCAGTGTATAGTAGGGGAGGGGTGTTGGCGACACATTCCCAAACAATTTTAGATCTATACCCCTCCCACAGCTGGAGATACGGGACCCGCAGTGTAAGAAATCAACCGGGGGCCGGACCTGTGCGGGACAGTGAAAACGCTGCAAATTTTTTTCACGTATATGGCGACCCCCCCTCTATAGTGAGTCGCCGCTGCCCCATTTATTCATGTGGGGTAGTGGGGGGTTGCGCCTATATACCACCCAAGTTTTAGTTTTCCACCCCTCCCGCAACCGGAGATATGGCCTGCAAAGTGAAAAAAAAATAGGCGGCCGGACTTGATCGGGAAGGTGTTTACATACACAAATAAAACTTTACGCTTACAATCTTTTTCTGTTTGTTCGTTCTGAACGAAAATTCACCACTTGTGTGGATTCTATTGTCATTTCCAATCTCAAAAAAATGTCTGCGAAACACCATATTTGCTTGAATAATACACCTGGGGGATTATTAAATATTTCATCAGACTTTTTTGAGGGGGAAACTAATCAAGGAGGGATTATTATTTCGTCAACATTTTCAACCATGTTTCTGTCAATTCATTTGATGAAATATACTTTATTCACACAAAAACGTGCCATTTTTGTTAAAAATTGGCACAATAAATTGAGCGAATCTCTTTAGGGGGGGGGGATTATTCAGGGGGGATTATTATTATTTCCTCACTCGTCTCAAAGGGGGAAATTATTCAAGGGGGAACTATTCAAGCAAATACGGTAGTCGCATTTTTACTCCCATTCAGGTCCTGAAAAATCCTCAAAAAATGGTGCGAAAGTTGAAATTTCACGAGCAAAAGTTGCTGAAAAAAGTCGACTTTATAAAATGGGATCCGAGCGTTGATAATAGTTTACACGAGGCGAAAATCATGCGCGCTTACCATCTGAGGACCAGGGAGGAGTACACCGTGTTTGTTTTGTTTACCGAAAATGCTCTAATGAGTGACCAGGGGCCAGTTCCGCTAGTAAAAAGTAAAACGGCAAAAGCTAAGGGAAATGGTAAGTAAATTGGCAAAAGTGAAATAAAAAATCGAAAATAAAAAGTAATTTCTCGTGGCCTTCGCTAGTTTACATCTTAATTCACTTCCCTTTTTGTCATTTTACCTCCACTTGCGGAAATGGCCCCAGCTCCAGAGGGCGACTTTTTGTTTTTTATTAGTGCTTCACCGTATTTGTTCCGATAGAGTGGTATATATCTGCAATAGATGGGCAGGGCCGTATCCAGGGGGGGGGGGGCTACAGCCCCCCCCCCCCTCCCGGGGTGAGACCTAAAAAGTCCCGGAAAATGCAATTTTTCCTATACATTTTTCGATGTTTCTTAAAAATTTTTGCGCGCAAGCGCGCAATTTCTTCCCCATACATTGTATTTTTAGCGGATCAGTCCCTGTAAACAAATATCCATGAAAATGAACACATTTTTGCGACTTTCGCCGCATATGTATGCATATTTAAATCTATATAAAGTGGTTCCTGGCGCTGGCGCTAACGCCAATAGCGCCATGGCATGGCGCTAGCGTCAAAACGCCTTTCCATCCCTATATAGGGAAAAAATTTAGGGGGGGGGGGCTGAGCCCCCCCCCCGCTCGCCGGCCCCCGTAAACAAGCAGGCCCCCCCCCCCCGCTCAAAAATCCTGGATACGTCCCTGTAGATGGGCACCTCCAATAGAATGGCGACCTCAAAAAATTGTTAGAATGGTGTGGGTAAGAATGTGCAGTGTTCAAAACGATGATTTGAAGACGCTCCTGTGTTAAATTTATGCTTATTTTGTTCGTATTAATGTTCGTATAAAAGTTCTGCTCAATTTTCATTTTAAAAAAACTATGCTGAAATGATAAATGTGTGAAAATTGCTGAAAAAAATAGAACGAAATTCTGACGACCTCCAATATTGAAATGGCACAAGTTCGCTGATGTTTTCATAAATGTAATTCACAAATTCACAATTGAAATAGGTAACGGTCGAATTGTCACCGACTCGCAAAGTTTCAGAAATCATGAATTTTTTTACTGGGTTTCACTTTTCCCAATAAAACTTCAATCCGCAGCTACAACAAAATGTCGCGTTTGATCCGCGAAACAGCGCGCAAATTGCGCGATCTAAATCCGAAAGATCCGTTCCGAACGAGAAGCACTGCGGAATTGTTAAATCGACTTCACGCGGCCGGTTTAATCGCCACCAAGGAGAGTTTGGAAATGTGCGATAAAGTCACTGTGAGCAGTTTTTGCAGGTCTGTTTGATTTGAACCTTTTCGGGGGGTTCATATCGATAGTAAATGGCTAGATAGCTGAAAAATGGGGGGGGGTCGCGGGGGTTCAATATACAGGCTTTTCCAAGGTGTAGAAAGGAGAAGAGTGAGAAAAATCGTTAAAAGTAGGTGAAATGGCAAAAAACACACATGAACTAGAGATTTTAAGGTGAAAAACTCTAAAATAGTTTGAAAATTGGCGAAAATGTGGACGAAATTTCTCAAAAGTCCCTACAGATAGATAGCTGGCGATTTTATTTTGGGGGGGGGGTGCCGGGGATAGTTTTATGCCTGGAGCGTTGGGGGGGGGGGTTCCCAGATATCTCCAATAGACAAGTAAAGTTACATCTGATAGCAATTTTTAAATAGGAAAGTGGGTCCAGAGAGTTGTGAATGAATCTTTATTTTTTAACTTAGGATATTACTTACGGGGCAGGCCTGATACGCACACGTGCCCGATACGCACATATGCCCGTTTTTTTCACTTGACACTTTTTCAAGTGATTTTCAGATATGAGTGAAGTGAAAAAAGTTTACTAATGTCATTGCGCAACTTTTTTTCACTTTACTCATATTTGAAAATCACTTGAAAAAGTGTCAAGTGAAAAAAACGGGCATATGTGCGTATCGGGCACGTGTGCGTATCAGTGCACCCCCATTACTTACAACCTAACTTATCACATTTTTTGTCACTTATCACTCAATGTCGTACACTTTTAGGCGCCGTTTGCCAGTGGTGATGGTGCGCTGCAAAATGGCAGAGAATTTAAAAGTAGCCACGCAGTATGTCATGCAGGTGTGATGTTTTTTTGTTGTTTGAATTAAATTTTAAGCTCAAGTTACAGATTTTACAAATTAGATCAGCGATCAAAAAACCCTGATTCGATGCTGCAAATTAAAAAAATCAAATTTTTAAGTCATGGCCCATTCCACGTCGCACGCCCTACACGGGATATTGGCGCTACGTGGGGCCAGTTCCGCAAGTGGAGAAGTGAGAAGTAAAATGGCTAAAGCGAAGTGAAATGGCAAGTAAATTGGCAAAAGCGAAGTATAAAAATAAAATGACATTTGCCAATTTATTTGCCATTTCACTTAGCTTTTGCCATTTTACTTCTCACTTCTCCACTTGCGCAACTGCCGCCTGAACATCGGCATTCGCGCGTTGGACAGCCCCAGTTGTGTTTGATGTTTTTCACTGTTTTTCACTTGACACATTTTCAAGTGATTTTCAAATATGAGTGAAGTGAAAAAAAGTTCACTAATGTCATTGCGCAGCGTTTTTCACTTCACTCATATCTGACAATCACTTGAAAAAGTGTCAAGTGAAAAAAACGGGCAAATGTGCGTAAAGGGCAGATGTGCGAATCAGGCCTGCCCCGTGTTGGATGTCCACAGCGCTACGCTGCGCACACCAACCATATGCGTCATGCTTTATGTGCATTTTGTGTTTGAGTATTTGCGCATGATTCATTGTCTGGTAAATTGTAGTTTTCCTTTAGATGAGCGGTGTTGCAAAACTGTGACTGTAATTCCTTTGCCAAGCTGTTGATACATATGGCAATTGAATTTTTCAGGTTTTCATTCACAAATAATGGTCGTTTTTCTGGTTTTAAGCAAACAGTTACTGTAGCTAAATATAAACAATTTTTTATAAAACATTTTATATTTGGTGCATTTTTTATAAATTATTTAATATTTGGTGAATTTTTGATGTCATTTTTGCCGCCGCAGGCCCACGTGCGCGTCGGTCCAAATTTGGTCACAGATCCGGCATTTTTGGTTAGTCGAAATTTGGAAGATTTCGTAACCTGGACGCATAACAGCGCTGTGAAACGACACGCGTTGGATTACAATCAAGAGCGTGATGATTTTGATCTCAATTGTTAATGTTTCTGTGAAATTGTTTTTTTTCCTTCAAAAGTGCCTGGGTTTGCATGTGCAGAACCAGCTTTGCAAAATAATAACTGCACTGTGGAATATTTTTTGCATTGTCCTGATTTTGCCCGGATCGTTACGGTGCATACCGATGAACAAGAAAAGTGTTCGAGCTATGGAGACAATTATGTTGCAAAGTGTTTTGCAAATGCAAATCTATTATTATGTCTATTGAATTGTAAACACCTTCCCGGTCACGTCCGGCACCCATTTTTTGATTTTACTTCTCACATCCTATACCCAGTTCTAGGGTGCCGCAGAGGCTGAAACTTGGGGGAGATATTGGCGCAACCCCCCTCTACCTCGCATGAATTAGGGGTGTCGCGGCGACCCCCCTAATTCATACGAGGTAGAGGGGGGTTGCGCCAATATCTCCCGCAAGTTTCAGCCTCTGGCGCGCCCTAGAACTGGAGATAGGGTGTCACAAGTACGATCAAAAATAGGGTGCCGGACGTGACCGGGAAGGTGTTTATTTCAACTACGGGTGTTTTCGCTTTGAATCATTAATGAAGCGTATCCACAGATATATCTACCAGAATTTTCATTATTTTCTATCATTGTTCCACTGAACACGAGGACAAAATTCGTCTGTGCCACTTATCTGAGCCGTCTAAAGTTGGCACTCTTCCAAAACTGAACCCACCACCCAGAGAAAACTTATTTTTACATTATGCAAAATGTGGATCTCCTTCTCGGCCACAACAAAGTGACTTGAATTGGCTCAATTCCAAAAATGATTAAAACTCATCGGGAGGAATCGGTGTTGGGCGTTGGCTATACTGCAACGATTCATGCTGCTTTATGCATTCCGAGGGATGAGCATGCGTGAAATGCATCAACTTGGAAAAGTGCCAGACTAGTATGGATTAATTGAGTCATGATGTAAATCGGACAGGAGCACTGTAGTTTTGGTTATAAATAGACTGAACATTATCTCGGTATTGGGGGGTTGTTCAGGAAACATTTTTCAATAGCAGCTCCTTCATACTTCGTGACATAAAAATCTGTCATAACATAACAGAATCGGACCCCCATCCTCAAAATTACACCCCATTGGCAGTTTCTGTATTTATGCTCTGTAGTTGTGAATATTTCGCACATTTATGCATGTTCACACGGAAACTATACATGAAAATACTTTGTTGTATATAGGGTTGGCCGATGTTTTTTTTTAAACGTTTTTTTTAATAAAAAAAAACGTTTTTTTTTAAAAACAAACATGACGTCCGAAATGTTTTTTTTTTAAAAAAACATCGGCCGAAATTTTTAGTACTAAGCACTAGGTATTTTGCAAAATTTTTGCGCGCAAGCGCGCAATTTCACACACAAATTGACATTGGTGGTTGTTTTCATTGGTTTTGTTGCATTTTTAGTATCAAAACATCCATTTCTATGTGCTACCATGGGTGAATAAGCCAACATATGCTGCTGTAATATATAATATTGAGGTAATGTGCTTCCATGTACCTCCACAGTGTGTAACTTCACTCCCAAAGTAACAACCTCCTTTTATAACCTTGTTTGATCACCATTCCGTGACAAACTTTACCTGAAGTCACGAACATTCGACTATAAGGTGATATACGAACGATATGTCAACGAAAAATGGATATTTTTGACACAAATCACCACTTATAATGCTATCCCATGGCTCCACAGCCATTATATGGTCATATTTAACATCACAGAGTATTGCCAGTGTCTGATATACCTATATATGTTGACACTAGGTCATATCTGGGAGCTTTTAAAAAAAAACGTTTTTTTAAAAAAAACAACGTTTTTTTTAAAAAAAACATCGAGTTAAAAAAAACGTTTTTTTTCCAACCCTAGTTGTAAAGGTGGATATCATTTTGGTAAACAAAATACATGCACTTGTTTGAACTTCGATTCGTGCTTTCCCTTTATTCACATTTATAAATATGCTGCCAAAACTTTATATGAGAATGTAAATAAAAATTACGTAATGAATGTACCTAAATAGAATTGTTTACCAGTGCAGATTGTGTCTTCCTGATTTTGTTATTCACGAAAATTCGCCGCATGTGTGAATTCTATTATGCTTTTTTTATCGAGAAAATGTACGACATTTTGAATTCTAAATATCTTCATTCTTGGCAAATTCTCAAAAAAGTGATGCAAAAGTTAAGAATTCTCTTGCAGAAATTGCTGAAAAAGTCGAGTTTATAAAATGGAACCTGTTCAAGGATAACAGTTTGAACGGTGTAGCAAATGCCGGCACTTACCGCCTTATTACGAGAGCTTTATCTAATATGTGGGTTGTTTATTCGGATGGGGTATAGGGTTCAAACGGGATCCCGATCCCGATCCCGGATCCCGTGAAATTCCGGGATTTACCAGTCCCGATCCCGATCCCGAAACCCCAATCCCGATCCCGATCCCGATCCCGAAATCCAAAAATACCAATCCCGATCCCGATCCCGATCCCGAAAATTTTCAAATCCCGATCCCGAGAAACTCCCAAGTCCGGGATCCCGATCCCGGAAAAATTAGTGGAAATTATAAAAAGTGAAATAATGACGTTTTTGCATGCAAACATGTGCATGCAAACCCCCAGCTAGGGTTCAAACGATATCACTTTTTGATATCGATATTCGATATTCGATATTTTTTCAAAATTTTCGATATCGATATTCGATATTCGATATTAAAAAATGGTCGATATCCGATATTCGATATTCGATACGATATATCGTTTGAACCCTACCCCCAGCGTCAATTTTATGCCACTTTTCTGGCATCCAACAGTGTTTTGAGACCTTTATGAACAACTGTGAATGCCAGAAAAATGGCCAAAATCTCTATCCCTAGAACCCAATCCCGATCCCGGAAAAATGCCAATCCCAATCCCGATCCCGATCCCGTGACCCCAATCCCGGCCAATCCCGATCCCGATCCCGATCCCGAAATCTCAAAAAAACAATCCCGATCCCGATCCCGATCCCGAAACCCCAATCCCGATCCCGATCCCGATCCCGAAATCTCAAAAAGTGAATCCCGATCCCGATCCCGAAAAGTCAATCCCGTTTGAACCCTAATGGGGTACGGTAGATTTTACTTGTCAGCACACGCAGAGTATACGTATGATTCATTGCGCGGTCTGGACTGGGCATATAATCAATTTGTTGTGTCCATTTTAAAAAAATGGCATGTTATTTTTTGTTTATAAAGCATACCGCATATTCTCGAATAAGTCCCCAGGGGTGTTATTCGAGGATATTCGAGGTATTTCGTGAAATGAGATTGATAAAAAGATGTTTGTATATTTTTACGAAACAATAATCCACCCTTGAATTATTCCTTCAATCGTTCCCCCCTAAAAAAGTCTGACGGGAAATAACTCCCTAGCGGAATTATTCAAGCAAATACGGTAATTTTCTGTCCAATTACCTGTTTATTTATATTTTTTTAAGCGCCGCAGACTCGCGGGCGCGTTTTTCCGACGTTGCGATGCACGATGCGTTTCGGTTAGCCGAAATTTTGAAGATTTCGTAACCTGGACGCCTGTGAAACGGCACGCGTTTGATTACAATCGGGAATGTGATGATTTTACGTTAGATTGTGAAGTCGTGAAATTTCTTTTTTAATACTGTAAATTGGCGTGTGCAACACATTTACATTTGCATGTTATTTACATGTTTGTCAACCAAGCAAGGTTGCAAGGTCATAATAACAAAATTAGGGTTGGCCGATGTTTTTTTTTAAACGTTTTTTTAAAAAAAAAACAACGTTTTTTTAAAAAAAAAACATGACGTCCGAAATGTTTTTTTTTTTAAAAAACATCGGCTGAAATTTTTAGTACTAAGCACTAGGTATTTTGCAAAATTTTTGCGCGCAAGCGCGCAATTTCACACACAAATTGACATTGGTGGTTGTTTTCATCGGTTTTGTTGCATTTTTAGTATCAAAACATCCATTTCTATGTGCTACCATGGGTGAATAAGCCGACATATGCTGCTGTAATATATAATATTGAGGTAATGTGCCTCCATGTACCTCCACAATGTGTAACTTCACTCCCAAAGTAACAACCTCCTTTTATAACCTTGTTTGATCACCATTCCGTGCCAAACTTTACCTGAAGTCACAAACATTCGACTATAAGGCGATATACGAACGATATGTCGACGAAAAATGGATATTTTTGACACAAATCACCACTTATAATGCTATCCCATGGCTCCACAGCCATTATATGGTCATATTTAACATCACAGAGTATTGCCAGTGTCTGATATACCTATATATGTTGACACTAGGTCATATCTGGGAGCTTTTAAAAAAAAACGTTTTTTTAAAAAAAAAACATCGAGTTAAAAAAAAACGTTTTTTTTCCAACCCTAAACAAAATACCACATTTGTGTCAGCTATTTACGTGACCGTAGAGCCAAACTGATTCACTTCTATATTAGGATATTTAGTTTAGCATATTTTTTAAATTTATTTATACCCTGTGATCACGTTAAATGAAGCGTTAAATGAACTGAAGCAGCATCTAAATTGGAATTTTATTCGCTTCTATTACTGTTCCATTGAATACAGACACTAGTTGGGTGTGGAAACTACTTAACTGACCCTTCAAATAGCTTCGTTGAATAACCAAACCCACCACCCAGGGAAAACCCATTTGGCACCCATAACCATAGAAAATGGGTGACGCAGACCCACTTCAGTCCGGACCCCCATCCGGGTCGGAGACTGAAGCGATTTGGTCCAATTCCAGAAAAGATTACCAATTATTGGATGAAATTGGCGTGGGCGCCACTGCGACAGTACACGCTGCTTTATGCATACCGAGGAATGAGCGATGCGCTGTGAAATGCATCAACTTGGAAAAGTGCCAGACTAGTATGGATGAGTTGAGTCATGAAATTCAGGTTGGGGAGTGACAGTTTTCTACATTCCTCCAACATTCGAAGCTAATTTTTTGATACGCTTTACTGAGATCTTTTGGGCTATTGTCAGGGTTCAAATGGGATCCGGATCCCGGATCCCGTGAAATTCCGGGATTTAGCAGTCCCGATCCCGATCCCGAAATCCAAAAATACCAATTCCGATCCCGATCCCGAGAACTTTCAAATCCTGATCCCGAGAATCACCCAAGTCCGGGATCCCGATCCCGGAAAAAATAGTGAAAATTATAAAAAGTGAAAAAATGACATTTTTGCGTGCAAAAATGTGAACGCAAACCCCCAGCGCCCACTTTATGTTACTTTTCTGGCATCCAGCAGTGTTTTGAGACTTTTATGAACAACTTTGAATGCCAGAACAGTGACGAAAATCTCTATCACTAGACCCCAATCCCGAAATCTCAAAATACCAATCCCGATCACGATCCCGAAACCCCAATCCCGATCCCGATCCCGAAATCTCAAAAAGTGAATCCCTATCCCGATCCCGAAAAGTCAATCCCGTTTGAACCCTAGCTACTGTCCCGCCATTAAAGGCTTATTGGTATGGGTCCAGCTATTGCTTGTGCCACCTCATGGCGCTAATGGCGCCGCTGCAAAATTGCGCCCGTTTTCACTAGCTAAATTTAAAATCACAATCACGATCCCAATACCTCAATCCCGGTCCGTATCCCGATCCCGAGACCCCAATCCCGTTCCCTTTCCCGATCCGAAGACCCCAATCCCGATCCCTAGACCCCAGTTTCGGTCCCGATCACGTTCCCGAAAACTAAAAAAATCGATCCCGATCCCGAACAGTCAATCCCGTTTCAACCCAACTCTACCGCAAAACCCTCCCAGGCAATGTCCCAATGCCACCACGCGAACGTAGTAAATTATCACACTTCGTTCGTGTGCGGCGACGAACTTTGGGTGGTCATGCGGCTGATGGCTTGCGGATCCATTTTGGATATAATAAAAAAGAAAATGAAATTGGTCGATTGCAAAAATGGCGTCTTTGATGAAGCTACGATCGCTACGATTTTGAAAGAGGTCCTGAGGGGTTTGGAGTATTTCCACACGAATGGACAGATTCATAGGGATGTTAAAGCGGGCAATATTTTGCTGGCACATGATGGTTTGTTGGGAAAATGTCTACTCTCTTTGAATAATGATATAAAATTGATATCTTTTACAACGCTTTTTCACTAGGGCGTTTTTTAGGACTGGATGCATCAAAATTTAATGCGTTCCGACATTCTATAACCCCATCCCCCGTGGAAGATTTTGAAAACACATTTTCGTGACGGAATCTTTTTAGAAAGTTTTTTGTTAGAATGCTTTATGCAACTCGGACAGAAAACCTTCTTTGAAAATCTGGCAGAATCACAAATTGCTTCATTTGCATTATTGCAACATATATTTACCTTTTTCCAGGCAGTATACAAATTGCCGATTTTGGTGTTAGCGGCTGGCTGGCCGCTTCTTCGGGCGATTTGTCTAGACAGGTATGTTGATACTTCAAAATGTAGATTCTTAAAAAAAGCATTTTGAAAACTCAAAAAATTGCTTTTTGCAAAACAGTGAAACAAAATCCTAAACCTTGGCATTGGAGTAATGTCCGAGTATGTTTTTTAATTGATTACATACCAAAAACGATGTGAAACGTAAAAAGGGTACAAAGTAAAGCATTAATTATGTCAAAAATAGGTAGAAAAACATTCGTTAAAAAACAACAACTTGTAAAATAAATACGGAAACATATTTTTTAACCCAGAAATTCTCCGATAATCTTTTTTAATTCCTCGCTGTCAAAACCGTACCGGAAAACCCCTAAAAATATTGACGCAACACGATTTAAATCACATCCACAGAAAGTGCGGCACACGTTCGTGGGCACCCCCTGCTGGATGGCGCCCGAGGTGATGGAGCAGGTGTCCGGCTACGATTTCAAAGCCGATATCTGGTCCTTTGGCATACTCGCCATCGAGCTAGCCACTGGTTTGTCGGGTGGGTTTTGGACTGTTATTGGGTGGGGCTGCAGTGGTGGTGCCGCCGCACCCTGTAAAGTGTACAGTTAGGTGTTAAATGTCATGCAAAATGTCATACAAATTTGTTAAATGTAATGAAAAATGTCAAGTGGCATGTAAAAATGAACGTACCGTATTTCCTCGAAATACCCCCCCCCCCTCGAAATACCCCCCCCCCTCTCGGGACCACTATGAAACAATCACCCCCCTCGAAATACCCCCCCCCCAAATTGAGTGTAAAGGGAACGGACATGACAATAACTGTAGTTTGTGTTCTGTGTACTGCAGAACACACGTTAAAACAATGTCGGTGTCACGTTAGAACAGTGTACATACCATCTACATACTAATATTAGTCTACAGAACCTTATAAATGGCAGTTTTTGTTGCATTTTTCGACGTCCGCGTACGTTTCAGACCACAATTTCGTACTTGGTTTTCAAAAATTTTCTTGTGAAATAATAACCCCCCCCCCTCGAAATACCCCCCCTCGTTTAACCCCCCCCTCTCGGGACCACTATGACACAATCACCCCCCGGGGGGTATTTCGAGGAAATACGGTATATGGCATTTTACATGAGTTTTGACACTACCGGACATTCTACATTTTGCAGGGTCCCTTATCATGTGTATACATCCCTTTGAACATCTGGGTATTATCCGGGAAAGGGGATTCACAACATTTCACCCCCCTTTTGTCCCAAATCATCCCAAATTTCCCCTCCAAAATTCCCCTCGTTTCACTCAGGCACGGCACCCTACCACAAATTCCCCCCTATGAAAGTGCTCATGTTGACACTTCAAAACGACCCGCCCACTCTGGACTCGTCCGCGGAAGCCAAAGACCAGTATAAAGCTTATGGAAAGAGCTTCCGCAAGATGATTCACGATTGTTTGCAGGTTTGCGCACTTTTGTGCGATTTTGGGATTTGGGATTTGAGGAATTTTTGCGTGACTGGCGCTTTTGTGTTCGGATTTTTTTTGTTTTTTTGATTGCTTGGGTCGCATGACGTTATTTTTTCTCGAGGGATTCTTAAGTCAATACTACCGATGAAAAAGTGCCAGAAGTATGGCGCTGGCTTTTTCTATGAGTTTTGAAATAGTGCTGGAGAGAAGGGCACCAAGTGATAATTTCTGGCTCAAATGATTTCAAAACCTTTGGCGTCAATCGCGAATTTGGCGCAGTTTTGCCCTCTAAATATCAGTGAAATTTTAGTCCCAAATGTGTTTCACGCACATCAAACTAATAAAATACAGAATATATTTACAATATATTTACAACTATTTTTATGAGATTCCATCGTCTTTATAATCCGTAATTTATAATCAGTATGTTCCAAAAAAAACATTTTTCACGTGCGTTTCAGAAAGATCCGACCAAGCGGCCGACAGCTACGGAACTGCTAAAGTACCAATTTTTCCGAAAAGCCAAAGATTACAAGTGGTTGAAAACGAACTTGATCGACGATTTGGGAGCGAACGTGGTCAGGGATATGCGCAGCATCAGCGCTGTAGATTTTGGTGTGTTCGTGTTTTTTTGTTGCAGGACTGAATTTAGTTGCTTGGGGTCGGGGACGTATCCAAATTTCAAACAATCCGCATAAGGATAAGAGAAAAATTCACATTTTTCATGACAATTTACATGAATTTTTTACAATTCGCTTGACATTTGACATTTGACATTTTATGTCATTTGGCTGGGAATGGCATCTGACTTGGTGCCGCGTGCCGACCATCTCACCAATGGCCCTACACAGACTAGTTTTCACCGTGACTGATGTGAAAACTGTAATGGCCACATGGCCACATCCAGCCTACTCATTTTGTATGCTTTATGTGTTTTAGTTTTAAAATTTTCAAAGTTTAGCTATCATTTATTTAAACTCAAATTTAAATCAAATCAAATCATTCAACTGTCGTTTTTAATTTGCATTTGAAAAAATTTCAGTTTTCACACGAAGTCACGGTGAAAACTAGTGTGTGTAGGCACAATCGGAGATTTTTTGTGCGAAATACTCGGCTGCAGAAAAAACGCCATTAGCAAAAATAGTTGCCCGAATTTCTGCGCCACATTCAATCTACAGCTCGAAATTCATTTCAGCACAATTCAAATAATTAAAATGTGTACTTGTGATGTAAAAAGTAGATTTTAAAATAATTCTAAATTTGTGTCGCAGGCGGAGAAGGAGACATGACGTTGACTAATGCGCCGCGAAAAAGCAGTGGTTGGTTGATTTTTATTGTTCTTAGGTAATAATCGGTGCACTTTTCCTGATTACTGGTTATACTCGGCGGACAGCACACCTAGTATGAAAAACTACCATAATTTAATGAATAAAACCATGTGATACATTTCGCAATTAATTATTCCAATAGTAAAAGCGAATCATTATGATGAAAAACTGTATAATTGTTGGTTCATTATTCAGATAGGTTATAGTAGGTTTTCATACTAAGTGTGATGTCCGCGGGGTATAATTACAATGGGGTCGTATTTTTGGTTATACTCGGCGGACCGCAAAGTATGCGCAGAATCCTACCATAATTTAATGAATAAAATCTTGACATAAATTTTGTAATAGATTATTCCATAGTAAAAACGAAATAAAATGGTTCGTTTGGTTCATCTTTTCATAAAAACGTTTGGTTCATCATTCACATGGGTGATGGAAGGTTTCCATACTAAGTTTGATGTCCGCCGAGTATACTTATTATTGTAAATATTATGAACCGATTTGTTTATCTGATTCAGTCTAGGCAGAAAAATTGACTAAACCGTATGTTCAGTCTTCAGATTTACCGTAATTTATCGGTACGGTACGGTTATTTTTCTCACCCACCCAGACTTCCCCCCACATTCCACCAATCAAAATTTCACACTAAAAATACCCCCCCCCCCCCCCAATTTTCAGCGGTCTCCGGCTTCTCCGAAAGCCCCACGCGCCAGCATAAACCCTCCGTTATTTACAACCCCCCCGCGCAACCCGATCCGGCTACCGTACGCCAAGTGGATACGGTAGAGGATAAAAGCGACGCGCAGAAAAGCGACGCGAAAAATGAAGGCACTATTCAAGGTGGCGAAAATGGGCAGGGTGCCAAGCCGGTCCCTTATAAAAAGGGCAGTTCGGGCAGATTTCAAAAGAAGGGGGATCAATGGATTTTTACGGAGTATCCTGGGGAGCCGCCGGAGTTGGGTCAGTTGGAGGGGGGGGGGCTTTTTTGACGACGTTTTTTTTTGCCGCGGTACGATTTAATTTATTTGTCGTTTGCGTGCAAATAATGACGCTGTTTGCAATTAGTATGTCACTCTTCTCTTTCTAGAAGGCTAGCTTTTTCTAGAAATGTATTTTTTCTAGAAGGATAGTGTTTTCTAAGAATAGTCATGTTTCTAGAAGCCTGCACTTACATTTTGTTCCATTTGAGAAAATATTCTGAGGGCAACCAATTTTATACAACGTTTATCTATGTAGCGTAAACGCTATCATGCCTCCTTTTTGGTGTTTGAAATTTGAATTGAAATTTGAAAGGCTCTAGAAATTTGTAAAAATCAAGTTTTAACGTTTTCATGTTTTTTATTATTATTGCATTTCAACCTATTTAAATTTCGAACAATTATTTTACAACATGCAAAATAGAAAGTTGAAAATAACCCTTGCAAAATCACATCTGCACACCGAAATGTTCCATGACTGTCGAAATGTTCGGTGCAATCTTATCGCTGCGCTGCTAAACATAATGTTTTGATTTGCATTTGCAACAAGATATTTGCGAGTGTGACGGACTTGACGGGAACATTTCTGCCGAAAAACGCCTGCTTTTTCGCATACGACAAAATGTTACATTTTTCTCCCTTTTCTAAATTTATCATTTTTTTGCACTTTGAAATGCCACACCGGCTCAAGACCCACATTTTTATCTGAAAATCATGATTTTTATTTCATAAGTTAATACTGTAAGGACACACATATAAAGGTACGATTAATAGAAAACTTATATTGAGTATAAATAGTTTAGACTGCACACTTTGAACTGAAAGCTACCATATACCAGCTGAATAAAGAAGCAAAAGTTTGTAATTTTTTATCTAAATAATTTGGAATGCTAGAGTATAAATGAATGATGTAAATGAACAGATCTAAATTGGATGTGTTATCACAGTTGGAAAAAAGTATTTTGGTCACAACAAAGTTTTTGTGCTGATATACACAAATCCGTGTGGACTAGATAAAAATGTCAAATAATTCGCGACAGAAAAAGTAATGCCTAAATTGTGAAAGAGAATGGTTTTTTGAGTGCTAATATTTTTTTATCACACCGATCAACATATTTACAATTTATGCTGCAAAAATCAATTCAATGAATTTTTTTACATATTCATTACAGAATTTATTTTTTGATAATAAATCGGTGTGACAAATGTTGCACTCTGTACTTGGAATGTGATAGATAGTTTGAGATTATTAATTGGACCAAACAAAAAAAACTTTGAAAAATCAATGTTTGTAAGAGCACGCGCCATATACCAAGTTGTTTACAACAGTATAAAAAATCTGTAAGCTTTTCTTGTAACTTATGTAGCTTATGTAAAAACGCATAAAACGCAAACTAGAGGATTCAACCAAACATTTGTTATCGCCTTACCATATTCTCATCAACCACAACAAGCATCCACCTTAACAATTTTTACCCATTTTCGTTCCACATTTTACCATTTTATCACTTTTAATCCTGGCCTCCAATCCACATATTACTTGATACACCGTATGTTCTCGAATAAATCCCCCCCCCCTGTGTAAGCAACATGGTGAAAAAGTTACCCCCCCTTGAATACTGCCTCCCTGTCAGGCAAGTCGCATGGAGAAATAACCCCCGGGGGACTTATTCGAGACTATACGGTAAATGTTTATGCAATTCAGCTGCCGTTAGCGTTCAGTGCGGCATTATTGGCTGCCAAATGTGAAGTTTCGTGTCTTTGCTGCATCATTGCTTCGCGCAGCAATTTACCAGCGGCCAGATTTTGGGGGGTGGCGCACCTGCGATTTTTATTTGTTTTAAGAGAGGGTGTTCATTTTGAGAACGTTCTAGAGATTTTTAGAGGTTCTAGAATGTTTGAGAAGGTGTGCTTTTGCATGTGCATAATCTGCCGTCAATAGTCATGGCTGCGCAGTACTTTTTATATTGTACAAACACGTTTTTTCATTCTGTGTGCGCCAGTCATAAAACGACTAATTGTAATTACGCCAGCGAGCAAGGGCGTACGCAGGGGGGGGGCGGGGGGGGCGGCCGCCCCCCCCGTTCCCGGGCCGGACATAAAAATTTGCCAGGAATGGCACTTTTCTGAAGCGATTTTGTAGGCACTTTCAAAAATTTTTGCGCGCAAGCGCGCAAATCCCCACCCCATTGTTTCATGTGTATTTTCAGGAGCCTAAAAAGCATCATAAAAGTGTCCAACATGTGTCTTAGTCCTATATATAGATCTAAATCGGTACTTATAGAGTGTACGTTGGTGCCAGCGCCAACGCCAATACTGCCATGGCGCTGGCGCCTACAAATGGCGCCAGCGCCATGGCTCCATTCCTTTACTATAGGGCCAAATTTTAGGGGGGGGGGGGCGCCGCCCCCCCCCCGTTCGCCGGGCTCCGTAAACAATCCGCCCCCCCCGCTCAAAAATCCTGCGTACGTCCCTGCCAGCGAGTACATTCACAAATCCAAACTGCACAGTTACGATTTTGCAAACTCAATTTTCCACGTGCAAACATCAAACATTAATCCCGCCGCACCATAGTGTCGCCGCGGCAGCGGCCGCCGCCGCCCCGCCATTGGTGTTATTGTTGCCATCCTGTGGCAAAAGTGCCCTGGCACCCAGGTTGTTGCATCTTTGACCTGTCAGCAAGTTGGCTGGTGCCGCGGTGCCTTGCGCCTGTGCCAGCAGCAACTTGGCAGCTTGCCAATACGCCTGCGCTACCCGCTCGTGCGCACTCAGACCCGCTAGCGCGCCTGCGAGAAGGGTTAACGGGTTTATGGTGGGGATATTTTGTGGATTGTGTTTGTGTTGAGTTGTTTCTGGGTGTGAAGTCGCTGCCACTGGGGTCAATACCACAAGTGGAGAAGTAAAAAAACAATTTTAAACTGAGAAGTTAAAAAAGAAAGTAAATTTAGAAGCGAAAAATTATGTTTACTTTTGTTTTTACTTTTTACTTCTCGCTTCAAAATGGTTTTCTTTTCTTATTCAGTTGTGGAATTGGCATGAGTAAGTGATTTTTGTAGGCGTTTTAACTGGGTAGTAAGTAAGTAAGTAGAGTACTGGCTTCTAAAGAGATCGCCCAGATTGCATCCTATCATTCACGTATTGTTATCTTACTTTTCTGTCAGTGAGATCTTATTCAAGCAGGGGTGTATCCAATGGCACACGTTACTCTAAAATAAATACGCGCCCGCCCCGACCGAAACGCACCATTAGGCGCGGCCACTCCACCGGCACTCCTAGCCAAAGCGCCGGCGCCCATGGCGAAGCCGCCCAGCACGTTGGTGCACAGGGTGCCCGTGCCCGGGTGGAAGGTGTTCCACGGCCACGGCCGGTGCGTCACCGCCACGTTGTTGGACGACTGCGCGTCCGCCGTCCTGTTGGAATTGTGCGCCGCTGCGGCAGCGGCAGTTGCTGCTAGTGCCGGTGGAGTAGCGCAGCTGTGGCCGTTGTCGCTGCCGCGTCGCCAGTGAGCGCTGCGCGCCACGCTGCGGAGGTGGGGGTTGTGTTTGAGGGTGGGGTTGGTTTTAGGGGTGTCCCGGGTTTTTAAAGTAAAAAAGTCAGTTTTATAGATTATTTAGTGAGGTGGGGAATGTGAAAGAAGAAATAGTGTTTAGATAGTTGAAAAGCACAGAATAAAAGTGTAATCTGTTTCCAATTTGCATTTTTTTGCAACCCACCCCTGGATTGTATTTTACCTCAATTTTGACCCAAAACGATTAAAGCCCAATCGCCACGCCCACAAGCCCTGCCACGCGACAACCTAGCACAGGTGCCAGTACCAAGCCATGTAAGGTGGCCCTGTAAGGTAAAGTCATGTCAACTGTCATGTTAAATGCAGGCAAAGTGTCAAGTGTCTTGTGTTTTGATTGATATTTTACATGACATTTGACACTTGGTTTTACACTTTACATTGCGCAGGACTGTCCCCTGAAAATCTGCCTCTTTGAACCCTATGTTTGCGCCCTAAAAACCCTAAAAATTCACTTTTGCCAACCTGAACATGTCCTGCACGCTGGGGGTGCGCATGCTGTTCGCCAGCGCCTGAAGTTCGTTGATGTGCGCCCTAGACAAAAATCCATTTGCGTGACTGGCGCTTCTTTCGAGGTGCCTCGTCAAATTGTCTCTTGTTTGGTGTACTTGAGGCTTTTTTGGCATCGTGCCAATTCCGTGTAGGCTCCTTGTAGGGGCGGAGTCTCGTGGAGGCGTTTGTTCAGTTGGCATTAGTGTGGAGAGAGGTCTGAGATTGTTTTTGGGGGGACGTGTGTTCGATGGTTGCAGCTGGTGTGGGCAAGATTTCTTTACAAATTCTTTTCGTATGCAGACTGAAATTTGAGAACATTTGTTCATTTATTCCTTAAAATGACTTTTAGTGAATTCCTTAAACTGTCAGAAAACCGTTTGGAGAATCTTTGAATGTTCAATACTAAAACAATTGTTTTGCAAACTAATTAGCAGAGGCACCTTTCCATCGTGCCTAGAAAAGGTACAAAAGTGCCTTATCTCACCTGCTATTCATGGTTGGCATCTCAGCTGCTCTCTTTAGATGTTCACTGAGATTCATATCTGGAATTAGAAGGACTTGTTACAAGGGTAAGCTAGGGTAAGGTAAGGGTTGCAAAGCAACTTCTGTCATATTTTTTTTCAATGACAACTGTAATTAACCAACCATTGAGCGACATCATTCTGTCTTGTTTCATCCTTCCAGCTTTGAACATTTTCGCCAATGCATTACCTTCATTTTTGGCGTTTGGCATTTTGTGCCACAATTTGGCACTGGCCGGCACGTTTGGCGCCTTGTGAATGTTCTGCGTGCAAATAGTGATTGAAGTTTCTTTCAAAACTTTCACGTGACCGATTCAGGGGGGTGAAACAGGGGTTTTCAATGGGGTGGGGTTACCCACCAAATCGACTAGCTATCCGGAGCCTTTTTAAAGAAAATTTTCGGCTATCTATCCTCCCGGAGGAGCGATTTGCTATCTATCCAACCCCCGGGAGGGTCAAAATTCTGGGGACCTCCTGGGGTGAATGTTCAACGTGTACAGCTGATACTGTATATAGATAATGTGTAATATAGATAGGCCCCTGATCGGCTGATACTTTACACAATCCTTAACCTTCAAATTGAAATAGGCCCCTGTACTCACGGGCGGCGGCACGGTCAAAGCGATCGCGCTGCGGCTGTGCCCCTTGGCGTGCCACCTCAGCAACGCATTGATAGCCCTGTTCCTGCCTCTGTTCGGCCCCGGGCCGGGGTGAACCCCTATTTCGTGGTCACCCCCCTTTGACTGGTCATCCGTCACCGCGGCGTTTTTGTGCTGTTGCGGGGGTTTGGGGGTTGCCACGGCGCAGGGCACCCTGCCGCGGCCGAAACGGGAAGGGTCGGCGTGGGGGTGCGCCCGGCGCTGGTGCGATTTCAGGTTGCACAGTCTGGGGGGGTGGGGTTAATTGGGGGTGATGGTATGGTGAGGTGTTTGGGGGTGTCTTTTTCACAGTGATTAATTGAGATGTTTAATTTGCATAATAAGGGGTAATTTGGTAGATTTGGTACTGTGCAATGTGCACTAAAAAGTGTGATGTCCAAAGTCTGTACAAAGAAAGTTGTGATCCTATGGCGTGGGAAACATTTTCACATTTTCAGAGTTTGAGTTTCACCGTCACCGTTTTCATATTAAATGTATATAGCGCGACAACCTCACACGCCGACAAAGTTTTTTAATTAGAAAATTTACATTAGCCATGACGTAATTAAATTTTTCTCACCTCGTGTATGCCCTCCTGCAGCCAGACTCCGGACAGGTATAGCGCATGCCCCAGTGAGCTACCTGTGTGGCATTTTTTAATTAAATTTTGGATATATATTTTAAAATCTGTTATGCTACGACACAAAAAATTCTTAAAAGGGTTGAAAAACGATATTTCAACCTTTCAAATTGAGTAATAATACGAGTTGATAGTAGTTTGGACTGGTATCTTTCCGAGTGTTTTTTCACCCTACCGTTGCATTAATCAGCGTAACATTTCCGCTTACAGTGTGACGATATGTACGACATACGTACTCGCCATTATTTACTTAAGAAATACATAATCGGTATTCACCGTCCCATCCGAACCTAAGCGCAATTACGGTAGAAAATATGTGATTTTCACCAGCTGTCTGTGTTGCGTGCAGCGCTCGCTTAGCGTACATGACAGCCGGGGGGGGGGGGGGATTTTGTAACCTAAAGATGTGACGATATTGGATTTGCCCGACACATTTTGTCGGGTAACCCGATTCTCGGTGTGTGGTTATGGTATTAAATTTTTCAAATTTTCATTTAGGTTAACTTGTCGGGTGCCCTACCGTAGGGTTCAAACGGGATCCCGATCCCCAATCGTGGGAAATTTCGGAAAACCCGAAACCTAAATCCCGATCACAATCCCGATCCCGAAAACTCAAAAAACCAATTCCGATCCCAAAACGTCAATCCCGTTTGAACCCTAACCTACGTTCAAATTGGATTACACCCCAGCCACCAAAATCACAGCGACAATTCCGCGCGCGTCCAAAGTGAAGGCTGAACATAATCACGCATGTTCATAACGAATCATTCACTTGATTCGTAGTGTCACATAATCGGCATTCGGTGATTTTTCTGCCCTCTAACAATGGAATAATAGTAAAATATGGGGGCCAGTGACATAAATGGGTAAGCGATGCGTTTTGCTGCATTCGTAGTGGTGGGAAATGGGTTTATTTTGGGTTATGGTAGTGGGGTTGTGGGTTGACATGACATTTTGGTGGTGATCTGGGCGCAATTTATCGTGTGTCGATCTCAGGTTGATAAGGCGTGATTTTGACACTTTATTGTCACTTGAAATTGTGCAGAATTGGGTTGGTGCTATGCGGCAATTTCACAACTTTGTGGGGTTTAATTCGAGTGTAAAACGTGACAAGATATTTTCCAGTACAATTGTGAGCAGCGTTTTATGTAAAACAGCAGCTTTCATTTGAGTTTGAATGCTGAGATAGAAAATTATTCTATTTTTACACATTTCCGTATTTTACACATTTATATTTTGCAAAGGAGTAAAAAGTAAAATTTAGTTTGTCATCATTTAAACCAGTTGCCTTAATGCATCTGCGCGTGTATTCAGTGTGTGATTTCTGCCATTGTTCGAATGATTGATAATCTGCCTTGATTTGCAGATGTCATTCTTTTGGCTTAGGCATCGCTTTACAAGCCTGTCAAATGTCAAAGGTAAAGTTGTCAATGCTCTACCACGTTGCTAAAAATTCCATCCAACAAAAAATAATCAAAAGTCCTGTCAAGTGAACAAACTTCAGTCAACTGACTGAAAAAATTGAAATCTAAAGTGTCTGAAATCTGTCACTTGACACTTTGTGGATTGTGGGACTGAGCCCTGCCTTCGCGCCCAGACTGAATTTCCCATTTTGCACATTGACAAACACAAACATAGTGTGACACGCCGGCGGTCATATGATAGTGATTTGACTTGATGCACGTATTTTAGATTTATTACCCCCTGGGAAATTATTGGCACCCGCTGAGATTCGAATAGGTTACGGTAATTTTTTGCGCTGCAGCGTTTTTCGACACGGTAATTTTGGGTGAAAACGGGAAACGAGAATGTCTCGGGAAGATACTTTTTTTGGAAATAAAGTAGCTGAAGAAAACAATGAACCAATTCGACATTCGCAGAATTTGACAATTGTCAAACAAATTTTCAAATTCCCTGTCAAGTGCAATGTTCTAAAACGGTTTCAACACGTTTGTCGTCAATTCGGCACTTGCCTGAACAATGTTGTCAATTCGGCACTTGTCAGGAAACTTTGTCAGAAACTTGTCAAGTTGACAAATGTTGACACAATCGGTCCCAAATCGACCAACCTTCACGTGCTGTTCCAAATTTCGCTTGTAAACGAATAATTTCTGACAATGGGGGCAATGGTGTTCGCCGGCTAGCATATCCATTCCGTCGATTAGCTCGGAGTGATTGGCGCCGGGCGACAACGTGTTGGGCGGGTCGTTTTTCATAGATTCCTTAGCGGCATCCTTTGAGTCCATGTTGAGTCGGGGCGAAAATAAATTTTTAGCTTTTTTAAAGAGTTATTGCGTCTGCATGAATGATGGGTGTGAAAGGCGTTTGCATTGACCCATTTATTTGAAAAAGCTGCTTTCATATACACTTCATTTAATTTAATTTCATTCGAACTTATGTACGTATGATAAGTGCCACTTCACGTGGGGCATGTAACAATACATTAAAAGAAAAGTGGTCGCAATTTTGATGAGTTTTTCAAGTGATCGACGATTGATGATGCACTTGGCAATTTTGTGAAGGCACGCTTTTTCAGCCCTACGTGGGCACGGTGCTTACTTATGGGACTAATTTGCAATGGTGTTTTACATCCGATTTTGTTATTGGCGCCATGGCGCCATTTTTTTGTTTGGCGCGAAAAAATAATAATTATTTTAGTTATATAAGTGTAATAAGTATTTTGTAATTTAAAGTCGCGGGCGCAACATATATCAAGTGCCATTTTCTCATCATTTCCATCACTAGTGCTAATTATGTAATTAAGTATGTAAGTAGTTTAAGTAATTCAAAAGTGTGCAGTCGCTCGTGTACGATGACGAGCCATATGTGACGCGTTTGTGTAAATGCAATCACAATGTGAAGATAACTGCTAATTAAAATGTTTATGTTTTTGCGCTCATTTAATGTCCACTTGACTTTGAAGTGGTCGTGAAACTTGACAAAATCTTTAGTCGTCTTATGAATTTTCTCAGTGGTTTCATGCATTTACGCGTAACGCGTCACGCTTTATGATGATGATATTTTATGCTTGTGACGATTTATTTTTCGTCAAGTGTTTGGCCATATCAATTTGATTAAGTTCTCATTTCGATCGTAAGTGCACCATGGTTTGGAAAATCGAACAACATCTAGGGTTCAAACGGGATCAACTTTTCAGGATTTGAATCGGGATTTTTTGAGTTTTCCGAACCGGGATCGGGATTATTTATCCGGAATGGAGATAGGGATTCGTTTGTTGAGTTTTTGCGATCGGAATCGGGATTCGTATGTTGAGTTTTTGGGATCGAAGTTATGGCTCCGGAATCGGGAATCGTCTTTTGAGTTTTCGGTATCGGGATTATGGTGTCGGACTCGGGATCCATTTTTTTGAGATTTCGGGATAGGGGGTTGTAATTAGGTATGATCGTTTAAATTTGGCCAATTTGATAAAAAAAATTTCCGCGATCGGGATCAGGGAAAAAAATTTCGGGGTCGGGATTGAGACCGAACCGCAAAACCCCGAAAATTATCGCGCTTCAGGATCAGGATTCCGTTTGAACCCTAACAAAATCCCGGTCCCGGCCCCGACAATAAGAAAATGCCAGTCCCGTTCCTGAAACCTCAGTCCCGGTCCCGACAATAAGAAAATGCTGGTCCCGTTCCCGAAACCTCAGTCCCGGTGCCGACAATAAGAAAATGCTGGTCCCGGTCCCAAGAAAATTTTTTCCGGTCCCGAAAACTGGTCCCATTTGAACCCTAGTTTGAACCCTTTTTTTGAAGGGTTATTTGGCGCTGGTATAGTTTGCGGCGATTCAATATACCCATAGGTAAGCTTTCTCTGTGTCGAGCCACCCCCCCCCCCCTTCACCCTAAATTTCCTCCCATCATTCAGAATAGTGCCATGGCGCCCCCACACCCCAATCCTTTGAGGGCCCAAGCCGAATGTGATCATGTGCCAATTCCGCATATTGTCAAGCCGGGCTCTCGAATGGGGGGGGGGTTACCCCCCCCCCCCCCCCAAACCGCCCAGCTATCTATCTATCCCGGAGGCAAAATTTTGGGCTACTACCCCCTCATCCCCCCCCCCAAGTCGCCCAGCTATCTACCTATCTGGAGCGATTTTTGAGAAACTATACCCCAATTTTCGCTCAAAACCGCGTTCCTATTTGCCTATTTTCAGCTATTTTTAGTACTAAATGCTCTTGTATACCATTTTTGAGCTATTTTCCACCTACTTTTAGCGATTTTTCTCCCTTTTCTTCCTTCTATGCGACTTCCTTCTTTTAGCGACCTATATATCGGACCACCACAACCCTCCCCCCAAACCCCCCAGAAAATTTTTCAGCTATCTATCCCCCCGGAGGAGCGATTTGCTATCTATCAAACCACTCGGAGGGTCAAAATTCAAGATGTTGTCAAGTGACAAAACGTGATAAATCGTATATCAAGTGACAGGTCAGCATAAAAAGTGGCAGCTGTTTTCATTTACAAATTTATTCGTGACATGATTTACCAACTTCAACTTTTCTTACCACTTGAACACTTGCCATATTCGCCCATCGCCCACAAGTAACAAAGTAGGAACTAGGTATCTGAGTCTGAGGGAATTATGTTTTGTTTCAATACTCGCTGGAATTCTGCGCAAATTCTACAGTAAAATAAAGTCGCAAAATTGACTTCAAATATGCAGGTGACGTCTATTCATGAAGCGCGTCTATTTGCACCTGCAAAAGCGCAGGAAATTGGCGCAGGAAATTGCCTTTTTGCAGAATTATTATTTTGAACAGACGATTTGGGGTGCCCTGGCATGGGGGTGCCCTTGTAATGCACAGAAAAAGCACGCATTCCATTCAATTGTTCAGCTTTTTTTCATCAATTAAATGTGTATAACGTATGGATGTCTGTTTAAATCAATATCAGTGCTAATTTACCTCAAGGAAAACTTTGCAAAAAATTAACTTCATTTTGCATGTGCAAATGCATGAACGCTAAACTGAAACGCCAAAAACAAGCGTCGCATGTGCTAAATAAAAGCAATCATTACTTCACTTATGACCCGTGTGCAGCTGGCCAATTTTCACCTTCCTTAAATCCCTACGTAGATGAACTCAAATCCCATCGGACACCAATTAATCGGCGTCCCGATCAAGTGCGCCATAGCTCACTTTAAATAAAGAAAAGTGTCAAATCAAGTGCTAGCGGCAGCTGCACGGCGCACGTGTGCGATTTTAAGTGGGCGTCAATTAATTAGGTCCATTCTCCAAACTGTTATGCTGGGCCTCCTTTGGGGGCTACTTAAACTTGGCGCTGATGTGCAGCTGTGACGCAAGTAAATGCATGTGCTTTGTGTAGTTTGTGCGTGGACATGCTAAAGTGCAAACGGGGGGGGGGGGGCAGGGTCAAGCCTATTACGCATGTAAACCCATCTCGCATGTAGACCCATTATAGACACATTACACCCGCAGTGGTAAGAAAGGGGGGGGGGTGACCCTACCGCAAACCGCCCAGCTATCTATCTATCCCTGGGACAATGTTTTTGGCAACATTCCCCCGAACACCCGCCCCCCGCGAATTGCCTAGCTATCTAGCTATCTGTAGCGCTTTTGAACACTTTTACCCTAATTTTCACCCAAAATCGCTCATTTTCATACTACTTATAGATTTTCACCTTCAAAATCATTAAGTCTATTGTGTTCTATAGCCTATTTTCAGCATGCCAGGTATAATTAAATGTGTTCCGGGTCAACATGCGGGATGTGTTTACATGCGGAATAGTGCAGGCCACTTAAGGGAGGGGGGGGGGCACTTTTTGCAGTGCAGTTTTGAGACTCTTATATTTAGGTACAGGTTTGAAGGATCTAAATTAAGTATATGTGTATAGATTTATATATATATATATATATATATATATATATATATATACTCGACGGACCGCACCGTATGCATTTTTCTGAAGGAAACACTCCACCAGGCATGACGTCATCATAAATAAAATAAAAATGACGCAGCAAAAAAAAACATGACGGGAAAAAACATTCCTCGTTTGTACGCGACTCCGCCTTTTTCTTTTTAAAATATTTTTTTTTTTGTGAAAGTGCATACATAAGTATCCGGCTCGCGCGTTATCGACCAAGACATAAATAATTTTGAGCGCATACTTTGCGCCGAGTTATACCTATATGTCTATACAGCCTACCGATGTAAACTTTTTCAAACTGTACAATGAAATTAACAAATCAATACGAATCAAAATTTGATAAAAAAAGATGAGGGCTGTTAGCAATTTTATATGGGAATGCGTTTGCTTTTTTGGTAGAAAACGCTCAGCAAAACTGCTACACAAATTCTGGTCTTAAACTAGTGCGCTGAGCCACATTGAGCATGTTTTCATAAATATCAAAAAAGTGATTTCCTTCTTTCAAAGTGAAAAAGTCATTCTGCGCTGGCATTTCACCCCTCCAATCGCTGCTCAGCACGGTTGGTACAGCAGAAAATTTCATGGACACCTAAAATCACATTGCATGCATTTCATGCATTTGTGCAGTGCTATGCAGATTGTTGACGCAGTGTTGTGCAGCGTAGTTGGGTAAAATGACAGTGGAAATTACACGTTGACTTATGGACCTAATTATTAATTTTGAGATCAAACATCTATTTGACTGGCCCTTAGTGAAGCAACTTGGTTTGTACAATGTGTAATTTCCTGCCCAAAGCGTGATTTCGTCGGATCTGAAGGTGGATAATTAATTTCCGATTTTGTGTCGCGCTAAAGTGAAATTTATCGGGGTGTTGGCGTTGGGATTGGATATCGGGTTGGAATAAAAATTTTAAAAACACTTAACTTAACACTTATTTTTAAAGCCACCTGATTCCTTTCACCACAGCATCAAACCCTATTTTCTAAAAAAGCTTTCAAAATTTTTCATATCGATAAACTTGAAAATTTCAATTAGCTTTTAAAGTGAAAAATCATATTTACATGGGGGTTAAAGCAACAATGTAACTTGAGGCAAATATTAAACGATATTAATTGCAAATGGAAATATAAAAACTACAGTATTTGTCGATATCTTTACTAGGGTTGGAAAAAAAACGTTTTTTTTTAACTCGATGTTTTAAAAAACAACAACGTTTTTTTTAAAAGCTCCCACATATGACCTAGTGTCAACATATATAGGGATATCAGACACTGGCAATACTCTGTGATGTTAAATATGACCATATAACGGCTGTGGAGCCATGGGATAGCATTATAAGTGGTGATTTGTGTCAAAAATATCCATTTTTCGTCGACATATCGTTCGTATATCGCCTTATAGTCGAATGTTTGTGACTTCAGGTAAAGTTTGGCACGGAATGGTGATCAAACAAGGTTATAAAAGGAGGTTGTTACTTTGGGAGTGAAGTTACACACTGTGGAGGTACATGGAAGCACATTACCTCAATATTATATATTACAGCGACATATGTTGGCTTATTCACCCATGGTAGCACATAGAAATGGATGTTTTGATACTAAAAATGCAACAAAACCAATGAAAACAACCACCAATGTCAATTTGTGTGTGAAATTGCGCGCTTGCGCGCAAAAATTTTGCAAAATACCTAGTGCTTAGTACTAAAAATTTTGGCCGATAAAAAATTTCGGACGTCATGTTTAAAAAAAAAAAACGTTTAAAAAAAAACATCGGCCAACCCTAATCTTTACCGGTATATTGCACTTTAAAAAGCTATGCCAAACCCTAACTGTCACTATCTATAGCTTCATGGAGATATAATACTTTGGTTTGACGGGAGTACAGGTATACAATTATCATTTATATAGTGCAGGTGCCAATTCCGCAAGTTGGCCAGTGATATTTATGAACAGTATATAGTCGACTGAGAAGAAAAATGACAAGTGGTGAAAACTTTTTCCACTGATTTACTTGTCTCTCCGTCTCTTAAATACGACTTTTATCGTTACTTGTTCACTTGCGGAATTGGTTTCAGCTGAGATATGATTTACCTTAGTTATTATATCGTATTTCGATTTTTTGGTTCGGCCACATTGTATTTCATTTAGAGACATGGGCCCACACACTAGGGTTCAAACGGGATCCCCATCCCGATCCCGAAATCCAAAAATACCGATTCCGATCCCGAAAATTTTCAAATCCCCATCCCGAGAAACTCCAAAGTCCGGGATCCCGATCCCGGAAAAATTAATGGAAATTATAATAAGTTAAAAAATGATGTTTTTGCATGCAAAAATGTGAACGCAAACCCCCAGCGTCCATTTTATGCCACTTGTCTAGCATCCAACAGTGTTTTGAGACGTTTATGAACAACTGTGAATGCCAGAAAATTGGCCAATATCTCTATCCCTTGACCCCAATCCCGATCCCGAAAAAATGCTGATCCCGATCCCGTGACCCCAATCCCGGCCAATCCCGATCCCGATCCCGATCCCGAAATCTCAAAAAACCAATCCCGATCCCGATCCCGATCCCGAAACCCCAATCCCGATCCCGATCCCGAAAAGTCAATCCCATTTGAACCCTACCACACACTAGTTGACATCGCAAATAAATGTCAACTGAATGTCAACTAAATAACACCAAAGCATCACATTTAGCAGAAACAATGAAAAGTAAGTGTCTCGATATAAAATTTACTATTCTCTATCACATGGGAAAATTAAAATAACGTAATTGACAAACATTCAGTTGACACGAATTTTGATGTCAACTAGTGTGTGTGGGCGTATGAGTTGAGAAATGAAATTAGTCAAAAATTGACTAATTGATTGTCAATTGATTTGGCAGTCTGATGCCTGGGAACGGGGCTAATAGACAACCCTAAAAATTAAATTATTCCTAGTGAAAATCATAAACTACATAAATATAAGACTTTTTCCGGCCAAACAACCAAATATTCCGACCCGCCAATCAAAATTTTCGAAAGTTATTGTTTTCTATAAATCTAAATTTATCTCACTAACTACAAAAGTAAGAGGGCATCCATTTATATACCCCGCGCATTTGTAAACAGTGGGCTGCACCAGGAAATGTCTCGTTAAAATGCGTCATTTCTAAACGGATCTTTTCACGCCCACGGTCGATACTAATTTAAGATGATATGATAAATGATGAATGTTGTGATAAATGATAAATGTTAATGAATGGTTTTTTATCCGCTTTCCTGGACATGCTTTCTGGGGGGAAATTTGATCAGTCCTATATTTTTCGGGGTACCCTATACCCCATTTCGTGGTTTGAAGTTTTCAGTGGGTATGCAACGATCGTTTTTTTGACATAGACATCGTTTATATCGAAAATTGACATTTTTGCAAAAATTATCCGGCTTCAAAGTGCCTACGCGAGTAGTCGTGAATGGGGGGGGGGGGTTGGGGGTAACCCCCCTCCCCCCTCAAATCGCCCAGCTTTCTACTTATCCGGAGCGATTTTTGAGAAATTTTGAGAGAATGCGGAAATCCCAAATCCAAATGTGACGCAATTCGGGCGCCTTAGGTCAAATTGAATCTGGGCCCTGGCATCGGCGCGCAGCCATTCCCAGGCTTTCCGATCAAAATGGCACTCGCTATGTGTCCAAAATAGCCTGTTTTTGCGCAGGGGTATCTTGAATTTTGACCCTCCGAGTGGTTGGATAGATAGCAAATCGCTCCTCCGGAGGGATAGATAGCTGAAAAATTTTCTGGGGGGGGGTTGGGGGGGGTTTGGGGGGGGGTTGTGGTGGTTCAATATATAGGCTTTTTCGGGGCATAGAAGGAAGAAAAGGGAGAAAAATCGCTAAAAGTAGGTGTAAAATAGCTCAAAATGGGTATACAAGAGCATAAAGTACTTAAAATAGCTGAAAATAGGCAGTTAGACGCATGAACTAGTGATTTTGGTGGTGAAAATCTATATATAGGTATGAAAAATAGCGATTTTGAGTGAAAATTGGGGTATAGTTTCTGAAAAATCGCTCCAGATAGGTAGATAGCTGGGCGATTTGGGGGGGGGGGGTTTAGGGGGTAGTAGCCCAAAATTTTGCCTCCGGGATAGATAGATAGCTGAGCGGCCTCCGGGATAGATAGATAGCTGGGCGGTTTGGGGGGGGGGTAACCCCCCCCCAACCCCCCCCATTCGAGACCCCTGTTTTTGCGTCTGTTATGATTTGATAACTGCGGATATTTATCGACCTTTGTTGCTGGCTAACGTTCAAAATGTTAAGGAGGGGGTTCGAATTCGGAAGTACCTAAATAGAAACGTGGGTGTAACGGATTGAAGTGGTTCAAACCGGATTTTGGGAGGGTTTTTTTGAGTTTTTTTAAAATAATTTCTTATTGGTTCTGGAACAGTGGTTTGACATCAAATTTTGTAGGCCATAAATGGCCATCTTTAACACACTGCTTTTACACTGAAATTTAAAAATTTTTTGGAAAACTTGAACGTATTTGTGGTGTTTGCGAATAATTAACTGCGTGTGGCAGAGTTATACTAGATTTTGGATGGATAGCTGAACGGCCTCCGAGATAGATAGATAAATAGCTGGAAAAAAAATTTTGTGGGGGGGTTGCGGGGGTTCGTTATGTAAGCTTTTTCAAGGTGTAGAATGCAGAAAAGGGGGAAATCGCTGAAAATAGATGAGTAGCGAAAAACATGTTATATAAGTAGGTAAATATAGCACCAAAAAAGCTGAAAATAGGGAATAAGGAACATGAACTGGTGATTTTGAAGGTGAAAATGTATAAAAGGTAAGAAAATTCGCGATTTTGAGCAAAAATAGTGCAATTTCTTAAAAATCGCTCCAGATAGGTAGATACCTGGGCTATTTGGGGGGGGGGGTTCAGGGGATATTAGCCAAAAATTTCACCTCTGGTATACATAGATAGCTGTGTCATCTGGTAGGTACCCCCATTCGAGATTGAGACCCCTTTTTTGAAACAGTAAAAGTTATCAGTGAACAGTGAAAAGTGGTTTAATTCAAATCGTAATCAAGTAAACACAATGCTAAAATAATGTCTTTCAAAAGTAAGAGTAACGTTCTGTCTATGTAAATACATTAAAATTGATTCCCTCCGGTCCGAAGTTTTTCATTTCTTAAGTCATGAATAGTCTGAATGGGGAAATGGCCCGCAAATTGTGATGCATGAAGACAATTGAAACCTTCATTTGTTACCTATTAGCAGATACTTTTGCTGTCACTCGGCCATATTTCTATGCCGTAAATGTTGGAATGTAAAAACACACTGACCGCACACTTTAAATTAACTCTACCATATCCCATCTGAATAAAAACCAGGGCTTTATTCTCCTCATCACATTAAAACAGTGAGAAGAATTTGGTAATTTTTTTGATAAGAAAAGATACAGCTGGTAAGTCGAGTGACAAGTAAATGTCCAAATGAAAATACCTGTCACTTTAAAAGTTTTATTGTCGCTTGATTACAACCTATAATTTTAGTACTTACCACTTTTCTTATCGCGGAACGGGAACATAAATCTAGCAGCGAAATGTATATTCAATTCAACACATTACGGTATCCATGTTCTAAGAAAACTTCTTGCGCAGCTGTCTAATTGCTTCTAGGTGGAAGTGCTTCATATCGCGAAATTTTCAATGCATGCAATTTTGATAAAATGTTTGGGAAAATGAAGTGTGCCGTTTGTGATTTTTGATCTGAACAAAATTGTGGCCATTCGTCAAATGGGGGGGGGGCTTCAAACATTGGCTCCACACATATTAGTTTATCGATAGTCAACTGAGCTGGAAGTCTACTTTTAAATGGTTATAAACAGTTGACGGTTCAGTTGACGGGAACGTATCATTTGTGTCCTGTCTGGTTGACAGAGCCAGAAACTTTGACATTCCTGTGGATATAAACACGTTAAAAAGAGATTTCAGTTGACCACTTTCTTTAGTTGACGAACGGCGAGCGATCAACTATTGAGTAAAGCCACACTAAATGTAATTAGTGAGAAAAAAAGATCTAGGCAAAATGATTCCAATTAATACCAAAGTACCTATGTAAAAAGTTTAAAATGATTGTGTTTTCACGATTTTTTTTCCATTCCTCATAAAAGACATTACCATAATACCAAAAATCTTGTTTCAAATAGTATCTTCAGAAGGTCAAATCACTTATGTGCACCAAAGCAAAATGTGCACACACATCTATTTGATTGATAGCTCAAATTGAAGTGTGAACAATAAGCTTTTTGGTGTAGCTTATAGTGCTTGTGACATATCACTTGTCTCTTTTGAGTGGACATAACATACAAATCAGTGCACATAGTGGTGTAAAACATATGTTTTCTGCTTGCACAATAGTAGGGCTGGGAAATATTGAATTAGTTGGGCTTTTTTGGCAATTTTTGGAATTTAAATTTGGCTGGTGTTATGGCAGGCTGTTTTTTACTGAATGGAAAGTCGTTTAAGTGCCTATTCAGTAGGTATTAGCAAAAATTATGCACCCTAATTAGCATATAATTTCAACAAAAAAAACGACTGGCCGCTTTTCATAGATTCCGTAGGATTTTTTGTGTCATAAATAGCTTACTTTACTGTATACTATTTAGCATCAATCGAAATATTCTGCATTAGGCAACATTTGTTAAGCCGGGGCCGCCAAAAAAAAACGAGGAAAAAACAAAAACAAAATTTCCCCTCCAAAAGATCAGACGGGAGAAAAATTGATGTCACTGCATTTTATGTCGGTGCCATTTTGTCAACAATTTATCTCTTGTCACTCGATCTGGGCGCCCGATTCAGAACCCATTGTTCTCGAATCATCGGCGCATATCAATTCCGCCGTCGGTTTGCGCCCAGTTTTTGCGTACCCGTTCATAAAGGGACGCGCCGGGAATATTGAAGGGTTACCCGATAATGTGGGTTACCCAATTTTCATTTTTGTTGGGAATTGGGTGTTTTGGGTTGGGTATTTCATCGCTGCGCGCGATTTGGGTGTTACCCATTTTGGGTAAGCTGGGTTATTGGGTAACCATTGCGTGGGTATATGCTTAACGAAGATGCATGTCATATTTACATTAGTTAGGGGTAAGCCTTTGGTCTTGGTGCCTGTCATAAATGTGAACTGCAGGGATGAAATTGCTGTATGTACTAATGTTTGTTGGTAATGCCTTTGTTATGTATACACGTATTTGAGTGCATATGATATTTTGTCAAATTGGAAAATATATATTTGCCATTTCGATTTGTTTGTATTCTAAAAAAGATTTTATTTGAAAATTTTTTAATTGTTAGATGCGGGGGCGTGCGGAACAAAACTGAATTAATGCGTTGATTGATATAAATATCTTATAAATTAAGACGTTGTAAATAGATATTTATTGATATATTTAGAAACTATAGATTTGACTTTTACGAATATATTGGTGTTATGCAAGAGGGGGTCATATCTAAGCCAAGCCACGGTGCTTTTTCAAACTACAATACCATTTAGTAAAAGTAGCTTAATTGGTAGGGATTAGAGAATATCGCATAATAGGACAGATAGTTCGCAAAAAATGGGCTGACCAAAACCGATACAAAATGAAGAATTAATTATTTATTAACAAATAAAAATAAATTGCTTATTATAAAAGCTGCCGGCGCATGAACGGTAGTGGGTGGGAGGAGTGCGGCGCTGCAGCAAGTGCAATCACAGTCGAACAAAATGCATGAAGTGATATCGCATGCATTGCGTGTGCACTATGCAAATGAGGTGTTTTCCATTTGTGAATGACTGCAGCTAGGCTCCGCCCCCCTGACCCGTTTTGTGCCCGGATTTCGCTCGTCTAGATGATGGGGAAATTTGCAAGAAGTGACAGTACGATACTATGGCACTGTGGATACTAGTTGACGACGACACCAAATGTCAACTGGTTCCGATCCCAATTCGAAGATTTCTGACGAGCCGACGAACGACGTTCAAATTCGAAAGTGCCTAATCGTGTTGCAAATGAAACTTGTGGTGTTGAAATAAATATTGCGGTATGCGTAATTTACAAGGCTTGCACCAAGTAAATGTGTATACAAAAATGCGCAGAGTTTGTTACTCGTCAGCAAGGTTTGAATTAGCATCGGAACCAGTTGACATTTGGTATCGTTGTCAACTAGTGTGTGTGTAGGGCCTATATCAGAAATATTTCTGCTCAAAAAGTTTGCTTAAACTGCTCCCTACACTCTAGAAGAAAATTATCGGGGAAAATTTGGGCTAATCATTATAAATAGGCTACCTATTAAATGTTTGCTGTATAAGTTTTCTGAAAACTAGAGCAGTTTTCTGAAAACTAAACCTTCTCAGCAGTTGCTTTTGAGAAGTGGAGAAATAAAAGTGTGTAGGTGATAACTGAATGGACTTGTTACTGTTGAAAGTTGTCCCACTGTAGAGTCCGTCATACAAATCTAATGAATGTCAATATCTCAGTGCACGGGTGCCATTCATGAGGGTTGTCAGTTGTAATTATTTTTGTTCTTCCTGGAAAGAAAGTGGTTGTGTGTAACCAGGCATGTAGCTAGGATTTTTTAGTGGAGGGGGGCGGATTGTATACGGATCCCGGCGAACAGGGGAGGGGGGTGTGGCACCCCCCTAAAATTAGACCCCTGTGGTAACGGAATGGTGCCTTGGCGCCAGCGCCATTCGTAGGCGCCATGGCATGGCGCCATTGGCGTTGGCATTGTTGCCAAATACTGCTGTACATTTATGCATTTTATATACATATAGAGCGAGCGGGGAGGCGCTCCCCCTGATTACGAGCTTGGTTGAAAAATGTATTTCTGAGTGGTAGTGATTTTTGCAATGTTCCACTATCTCAATTTCTCCCCTTTCTTAAATGATAGTTATAATTTGTAAGTGTTTAGTCAAATGACAAGTGCATAATGTGCATATGACAAGTATAAGTATTGGCAAAAAGCTTGTCATAGCTACTGATTTGGACAGCGTATCAATAAATAGCTGCTAGGACATCAACACCATGAAAAGTAGAAACTTAATGGCTCATGATAAGTGACAACCGACAACCCTCATTATTGACACTGTCTATACATACCTACAGATCATTGTCATTGTCAACCAGCAGTGATGAAGTCTGCATGCTAGCCCTAATTGAACCCATTCAAGGTTTGCAAGGTTTGCAAAATCAGCTGTTGGAAACATTCAAATGTGAAGCGTGAATTCATATGATACAAATGAGGCTTGGCGTTGAAATACGTGGGCTTTGAATACTTCAGAATTCACAGCGCAACAAAGTGCATTGTCATGAAAGCTTAGCCGGGAAAATTAGCAAGAGCCTTGTTTACAGGAAAAATTAGTGACGACAATCTTTTTTAAAGTTTCATATTTCAAGGAAAAAGTTACATATTATTTTGAAAACGAAATGAAGTGTACATACTACTTGACTGTACATACTTCACACATGCCAAGTTTCAGGTAATTTGTGCTTGTCGCTCATCAGTTAATGGCATTTCGAGAAAAAAAAATTTTGTCACGGTGTTGTCGAGGCCGTGACTTAGCTGCAACCACAGCATTTCCTTTAAATGCCTTCAACGTATGAGCAGCAAGCACAAATTATCTGAAACTTGGCATGTGTATATACTTAAGTAGTATGTATAGGTACTTCACTTTTTCTTGCAAGTACAGAACTTTTTATTTGATTTTTTAATGAAGCTTCAAAGAAAATTGTTGTCGTCACTTATTTTGCAGTGTAAAAACCCCCTAAATAAATGGCGGCTGAAATGTCCTATTTAATAACAAGTAGGCGCGATTTTTAGTTGAATGTTAATTGCATTATGTTTGTGTTTTATGAAAACGTTTTAGTTACTAAGACATGAAATTGTTGAGGGTAATTGTCTCTGAAATGAGGAGGCTAAATGTATTTGTAATGAATTCATTTTAATCTGCACTGCATGCTATTTAGCCTAATAAATACCTAAATATGAAATTTGTTCATATTTATAGCCAATTAGTAGATAAAAAGTCAATAAGCCAAAAAAATTAGTCAATAGAGAGTCAATATACCAAATAAGTCGCTAAAATACATCCATGTTTTTGGTTCTGACTACAAGCAGCTGATGTTTCCACTTTTGCCAGTAAATATTTACATGTTTTATCCTGATTTAATTACGCGCGTCACAGTTAATTTAAGTCTACCAGCAATCACAAAACCCCATGCAGATGGATTAATATTGTGAGATTTGTCTATGTATATAAATAGTGAGTCCATGGCATGGCGCTGGGGTATCCAATGGGGGGGGGGTTAAATTAGCCCCCCCCCCAAATCGCCTAACACAACATTTTTCGATACAAATACTAAAAGTAATGCTGTGAAAAATACAACTGTCGTCTCATCATTTCCCTAATTTTGTCAAATTATTCTTATGGGAGCATTGGGTATGGAAGAGAACAGAAGGTATTAAAGAAGGGACTTTGAAACCTGTAATCGGATATATTTTGTAGGATGCGATCGGGATGCATTGAACTACCCAATGCGCTATCAAATTTAAAATATTAAGAATCATACATACCGTATTACCTCGAATTATCCCCCTTAAATTACCCCCCCCCCCCTCCAATAGGGCTGGGGAAATAATAACCCCCCCTCGAAATCCCCTTCCCCCCGGAATGATGTACATCATGTATGCAATGTACATGATGTATTTATTACTGTTAATTCGCATTGCAACTACACATAGACTAGTTTGTGTAGCTATCTACGTTTTTATGTCCAAATATATCCTGTTTTGACACATTTATTACCTGTTTTGGGTACGCAAATGCCAACTTTTTACTACGATCCTTACGAAAACTTCTGACGAAATAATGACCTTCCTCGAATAACCCCCCTCTAATAACCCCCCTCGAATTAACCCCCCCCCCCCTCAAATTTTGCTGCGAAATAATAAACCCCCATGGGGGTATTTCGAGGTAATACGGTAACTATTTTTGAATGCATTTAAAGAGATAGTAGAATAGTTGGGTGGAATGAAACAATTCCTATGCTGGGTAGATAATATTTCGATGTCTCTCCGTGATCAAATCCAACACAATTCATCTGGCAGTGTGTTTGGCCATCGAACAACTTTTTGAATCGGGCGATCACAATTTATACCCCGACATCATTGACATGTTCCCCTGCAGTTTGTGCGAACTATAAATCTATCATTATAAGTATGATCACCCCACCGATGGCAAAACACAAATATTAAACACAGAAACTTCTGTGTTTCTGTGTGACTGTGGTTTGTTTTACACGAAATGAAACTGTTTTTTTTTAAAATTTTTGGGCATTGAAAACTGTTTCACGGTAACAACTTGCAATTCATGAAAAAAAAAACTCTAAAAATCTCACTAAAAACACAGTAACATAATTACGCAACAACACAGATATTCATTTTTGAAAAAAAACTCAAACACAAAAAAGTGTTTTTCAATAAAAACTTAACCGCCATCGAATATGACACATGCATGCACTCGTGTGCCACGATGCAGCAAAAACTGCACCTGTTCGCATGGCAATAAATAGTGATAATTAATTTCAAACAGAACGCGCTCGCTTTTGTCTGCACGCGGCCGCGGCGCCAATCGGCCCCGTATCAAGCTAATTGGATGGCCGCGCGCCGTGCAAACTTGTCGCTGAGGTTTTGACAGCCCAGACACTAGTTTACCTTGACAGTTGACACACGTGTGTCAACTGGTTTATGTCAACTCAGATTTTTAGCTTCACGTGTCGCAGAGCGATCTCCAAATGAACATGCATCAATGTTGAAAAATAAATATTGGCCCACACACACTAGTTTTCACCATGACTTCTGCGAATACTGAAATGGTGACATTGCGACATTCAGCCTACTCTTATTGCTTGCTATGTGTTGTAGCTTTCAAATTTTCAAATTTAAACTTTCATTAATTTAAATTAACATCAAAATTAAATACAATCATTCAACCATGTTGATAAATCTGCATTTTAATAAAATTCAGTTTTCCCACAAGGTGAAAACTAGTGTGTGTAGGCACATTGCTGCAAGCAGGGGTTTAGTAGGGGGGGGGGGTTGGAGGGGGGTTACCCCCCAAATCCGCCAGCTATCTATCTATCCCAGAGGCCCACTCAGCTATCTATCTATCCCGGAGGCAAAAATTTTGGCTACTATCCCCTAAACCCCCCCCCCCAAATCGTCCAGCTCTCTATCTTGAGCAATTTTTGAATTTTTTTTGCTCAATCGCTAATTTTCAGACCTTTTTATAGTTTTTCACCTCCAAAATCGCTAGTTCATGTTCATTATCGCCTATTTTGCCTATACATGTGCTTATATACTTATTTTTAGCTATTTTTCCACCTACTTTTAGTGATTTCCCCCCTTTTCTTCCTTCTATACATTGGAAAAACCCATACATTGAACCCCCGCGAACCCCCCCCCCAAACCCCCCCAGCCCCCCAGAAAAATTTTCAGCTATCTATCCCTCCAGAGGAGCGATTTGCTATCTATATGAACCCCCGTGGGGGTACAAATCTACAAAACCCCTGGCTACAAGTGAATTGGAAGATCGCTCAGTGACACGTGAAGCTGAAAACTGACACCAGTTGACTTATGTCCCAGGCTGCTTTGAGGTTCAAGCTTTGCATATGCAGAATCAACACAAATAAAGTTTGGCTGTGGCATGACATGAATTCTATAGAAAAAGTTGTGCTGGTGATCATTTTGTATATTTGATGTTGCAAATGCAAATGTGAATCAAGTTAGGTAAAAGTCTGTCCATATGTGTGTATATTTTGTTGCAAAAGCTTAAAGTGAGTTGAACCTAACTCTGCAAGTGGACATGTGACATGAAAAGTAGAAAATAAGTGGTAATAAAGTCACAAGTAATGTGAGATAATAAGCACGATTCATTTTCAAGCACTCCTGTCACTTATAAGCTTATTTACCTGCCAATTGACAATCTATTCTCATTTATTTTAAATTTGGTAAATACAATAATGTTGAGATTTTTCATGGGGTGAAAAAATCACCCCAATGAACAAATGCAGCGGTGCCATTCGATCCGGCTGCAGCATTTCGCAGTTCGAAAATGGAACATGATAAACCGGGATGAACTTTGGTCCTTGTTCTTCCATAATGGAAAAAATTGAAAAAATGTTAATGTGGGTTATAAAACGTGTATCTGGGAGAAAATAACGATATTTCGAAGGAATTTGACGAAACTGGACTTGGTGTCAATTCCACTAGTATAAGGAAAGTGTCAAGAGATATGGTAATAAAGTAATGAGTGGAATTATAAGTGCATGTGTAATACATGTAACATTATAAGTGACAGGTAAATTTATGATGTAAAGTGCTTGTTTACTTGTCACTTAATTTTCGACTTGTGATTTTACCTATCACTTGTTAATTTACGAAGTTGGCGTTATGTTAATCACAAAGAATACACCCAAAACTCTAAAAATGACCCACCAAAACATTTTCACCGCCATCACTTCACATTGGCACAATATTTTAGCGGCACGCGCACAGCACGCATACATAAGCATGTACGCAACTTTTTGGTCGCTATGTTCATGCTAATGATAATGATATGTAATAATGACGTGATGTGAAGTGAACATTGAACATAGAGCGGCGGCATGATTACATGCAGTCGGGGGGGGGGGGGCGCTTTTGCGCGGCACATTCGCGTATGTACATAGGCACATTGATAAGCCGATGTACCCAACTGCTTCATCAACGCATTTGGGACTTATTTATTTGTTCCTATGCGACTGCAGCTAAAATTGAGGAATGGCTCAGGAGTAATGGTGTTCGGCATTTTTTAGTGCCACGATTTTTGGGGTAAATTTAGTGTGGATTTTTTTTGGAGGGGGGGGGTCAAAAAATTGGATTTTTAAGGTGTGGGAGGCAGAAAATGGAGAAAAGTCGCCAAAATTAGATGATAATTGGCCGATTTTGGTATATGGGTTTAGGGGATTTATGGTTTAGCCACGAATACAGAGATGGCTGGGTTAAGAGCTGGTGCGTTTGCGGGGGGGGGGGGTAAACTCCCTCAACGACCCCCCCTCCCACCATATAGGCCCGTGCTTGAACTAGTCGGAGGATCTTTGGTGATCGGGATCGCAGAATGCGTAGAATTAATTGAAAACGGTTACTGTATTTTAATTGGGTATTCGAGGCTAGAAAGTCGGGATCGGGAACCCATTTGTATCCCCTCCTACGCGTTTCTGGCTCAAAGAGGAAATCCTCACGGATAATAAATACATTCTATTTGGCTATGCGGTAGGAGGTAAACGTTGCCAATAAGATGGGTGCAGTTTGCAGCTGCTCGCGTGCATTCCTAAACTATTTTATTAAAGCCCCTATAATTTTTTCCAAAACTCCATATAAAGAGGAACTTTTGGGAAAGTTTTGAATTCTCGGACGAGGGAACTTGAATTGACAATTGGCAATTCAATTTTTTAAAGTCATCAACTGGCTGTGAAAACTTCCAATTAAACTTAATGAATTTGTCACTTGACCGGGGCACTTTACATGGCACTATCGCATAGATCGGCGGCGGGATCGAACTAAATCGAATATGCGCACGTGTGAAACTTCTTACGGGCGGGGCGTTTTAAGTCCCCGAGCCAAAGTGGCACCGTGCGAAAGCGAAATTTGCGTCGCCTTCCCACGAATGGAACGGCTGAGAAATCTTCATGCCTAATGTTTTGAATGAAGATTGGAAATGAACTGCAGCCGCGCGCGCGCTGCATGTTTGCTCGCGCGCCGCGGGTTATTACATGCGACGCGGCGGCAGCTGCCGCTTGGAACTGTTGCCCGAAAACACATCTGGTTGATTTTCGCAACTCGAGTGCCGCTTTGCATGTGATGTGGGTGGATAATGGCCCCACACACATTAGTTGACATCGACACCAGGGACGTATCCAGGATTTTCGAGCGGGGGGGGCTGCTTGTTTACGGAGCCCGGCGAACGGGGGGGGGGCTCAGCCCCCCCCCCTTGAAATTTCGCCTACATAGTGACGGAATGGCGCCATGGCGCCAGCGCCATTCATACGCGCCACGCCATGGCGCCATTGGCGCTGGCGCCAGCGCCAGAAACCGCTGTATATGTATGAAATACACGTTCATACACAGTGGAGGGCACACAATTTCATGGATTTGTGTCACCGGGGAACGATCAGCTGATAATTATGTGTTGGAGGGCAGGTCGCGCGCCAGCGCGCGAAATTTTTTGCACCTACCATGAAAAATGTATAGGAAAAGTTGCTTTTCCCGGGATTTTTTAGGTCTCACCCCGGGAGCGGGGGGGGCTGCAGCCCCCCCCCGCCCCCCCCCCCCCTGGATACGTTCTTGATCGACACCAAATATCAACTGGTTCCGATTCCAATTCAAAGCTTGCATTTGAACGTCGTTGGTTGGATCATCAGCAAGCTCTCAATTGGGATTGGAACCAGTTGACATTTGGTGTAGATGTGAACTAGTGTGTGTGGGCCCAAAAGCTAGCAATTAGCTTCCACACACTTTCAGAATAGGAAACTTCATAAACTTATTTAAGCAATATTCCATGCCAAACTTTTCTTGAAGTCATGAACATTTGACAAAAAGCAGTACATAACAATTCAACAGAAAAAGTGGATATTTTTGGCAGTAATCACCATTTATAAGTTTATCAAACAGCTCCACAGCCATTCTATGGCTTTATATATAATATCACAAAGTACTGCCACTTGTCTGTATATGTTGACTCATTAGTACTGACCATATTTGGAAGCTTTTGCCAAAAAATCTTTTCAAATGGTCATTAAAAACGTGTTTTTCATCCATAGTCTGATTTTTGGTTATCGCGATCAGCTGACCAGCCTCCAGTATAAATAAATAGCTAGAGCCAACTTATTCCCAACCCCTACCAAATGCCCGGATGACAAAATGATCTTTTTCACTGTATTTCTATGCAAAATCACAATTTGTCAAGCCATCCGTGCAAGGTTGTTAAAAACATCGCAATACCAAAATAGGTTTACTACCCCCTTCACTGCGCGTTCCACCTGCGGGTGTGCAGTACATCCCAGCGCACCCCCAGCCCTACTGCGAGCGCTGGTGAACAGTGATGTCTGACAACTTTGGCACGATTAGCCGTGGAAGGGCGCTTAATTATTTATCCTGGCGCTGTGGCGCTGTTTGGCGCCAGAGCCATGAATGCCTGCACCTTGGCGTGTTACCTGGTACCCACCAGGCATGCTGAAAAGGCGCCACACACATTAGTTTTCTGGCAAAATTTCAAAAAATTGTAAAACTCAAATCCAAGTCGAACGTATTTGAGTTTATCAGAATAAGGTGGCCGTCAGGCGTCAGCTGCTGTTAAAAAGGATTAAAAAAGAGGATTAAAAATTACTCATTCCGGTTAACTCAAATGAGTTCAAAGTTGAATGATGATTTTTCGAACTCTAAAGTTTCGGTAGATAACTAGTGTAAATATGTAATTATGTAGGTAAATACGAAGGGTACTGCCACACATTCTGGCGCCATTTTCCAGGCGCCATGCATTCTGGCGCCATTTTTCAGTGCCATTCGCCAAAAATAATCGTTCAGGTTATACTATTGGATAGTTGGATTTGGATAATTCAATTTGGTTGGATTTAGGTGAAACAGACCGAATGACAAACTTGCGTTCGCTCGATCGAACAAATTGCCAGTATGGAAAAACGGCTATAATAAATAATTAGAAATGGCCGGCTGCCTACTGCATCTTGGGTTCGAAAGGGCTCTGGGATACTGACAACTCGGTCGCGATCACGATGTCCGATAATTTTTCTCCAGATTTGGTGAACAAATATCAAAATATTTGTTCGTGAAGACCGGCGCCATCGTGTTTAAATTTTTATTCGGGCTCAGGTCAACGATATACCGAATACAGTATTTCTCGATTCCGATTCCGAAACTCCTAGTTCCGATCGCAATCCCGATCACAGAACCCGGTTCCTTTCGAGCCCCAACGCAAATACAGATGAATAAGCAATTGCTAATTGATTGAAAGACTGTTTGCAGTTTACAGGCCAGTGCAAATAGACGCTTCGATCGAACGCGGCTGCAGTTTAATTCGCATTTAGATCTCGTCCTATTAATGTAGTCCTGATTTTTCATCATTTGTACCGGTTACACGGATTTTGACGGAGAATTTCATTGTTGGTGGCTATTGGAAATGTCAACGCCTGTTTTGAAATATTCATTACTGGGGTGGGTCCGGGGCCGCAAAGTGTGGGGGGAGGGGGGGCTGCCCCCCCTCAAATCGTGGCAAATTTTTGGCTACTAACCCCTGACACTTTTGACACTTTGCATGGCATTTGACATTTTGCAGGGCATTTACAGTGTCTGGGAGTGCCTCTGATCCTCGTTTTAGCCATGTTTATGTCCTGAAGGTTTCACACTGAAATAGAACTTTGTGAAGAGTCAATCACAAAATCTCAGTTTCTCGGTGATGAAATACTCCCATGCCCATCGCTGAAGCTTTTTGCGCAGGTACCTCAGAGGACCCAATCTCATTTCCCCTCCGAAAGTTCACTTGCCCGGTGAAATCATGTTTTAGAGAGAAGCTTAATTATTTTTCCGCCCATGAACACCTGCTGCATGTGTCCCCTACTGCAGCGGCTTGTAATGTTTTTGCGTCAGGAATTATCTTCAGTGCAGATGGCGCATTGGTCTGTTCCGAAAGAGCTGTGTTGTCTGTTCCGAAATTACCGGGACAGTCGATTTTGTGGGCTAATATGGATGAGCGCCAATGCAGGTTGAAACAAGACTGGAAGACCATTGAAACTTAGTGGTCTTGATCTCAGTCATAATGACTTGATGGCAGATTGATGATGGCAGTCAGTTTCAGTCTCAAAAATGATGAGTTCAGTCTCATGCTTGAGTCTCAGTTTACAGGGTGTTAAGACTGTTTGGTCTCAATCTTGACAAAATGCCAAGATCTTGTCTCAAAAAGTCATTCTCATTTGAACCCAGTGCAAATTATATATTTTTTAACATTCTGATGACCTAAACTTTGTCTACAAATTTGCCTTACTCAGTACTCAACATTCAAATATTGGCTGTTGTTGTGCAAAAATTGTCCATGAAAACATTGTTCATGTGAAATTGCACTCTTGGTACATCCAACCTCCATACATACATCTCTGTTATGTCCAGGGACGTATCCAGGATTTTTGAGCGGGGGGGCTGCTTGTTTACGGAGGCCAGCGAGGGGGGGGGGCTCAGCCCCCCCCCCTAAAATTTTAGCTACACAGTGGCGGAATGGCGCCATGGCGCTGGCGCCATAAGTAGGCGCCACGCCATGGCGCCATTGGCGTTGGCGTCAGCGCCATGGAATGCTGTATATGTATGTAAATATACATACAAAACAGCAAAAAAACACAACATTGAGTGTATTTGTAATGATTTGTGGCCACATGAAGCAAATCTGATGATAATACCTTGTATCTGGTGACGAATGCGCGCTTGCGCGCAAAATTTTTTACGCTGACCTTGAAAAAGTCGCATTTTCCGGTCACTTTTTGGTCTCGCCCCGGGAGGGGGGGGGGCTGCAGCCCCCCCCGCCCCCCCCCCCCTGGATACGGCCCTGGTTATGTCAGGTTGATTGACCTGATGGATACTTTCAGACATTTAGACTTCCAAGTCAAGACATTCAGTCAGTCAGTCAGACATTGCATCCTGTGGAATGCAATGACATTTTTGACATGACTTTTACAATTAACAAAGTGTAAATCCATTTGGACATGTCATAAATTGGATGCAAGTCATTAATTTCATAACTTTCATTGTTGAAAACATTCCAACATATTGTGTTTGAAAAATATGCTCTGTCATTTTTCCAAAATTTTTTACCCAGTTACTACATTGTGTTGCAAAACTCACTGACTCAGTTATTCTGGGCCAGACGCAATATAAATGATGCTGAAATGTGAAGAAATGAAGCTGATTGAAATTGTATTCATTTCTGCATTACATGGTTTTAAAGGTGATGTGTCTGTTCTCTGAATTAAAAAAAGTCAAAATTTTCAACATTATTTCTGCACTGGTTTGCAAAACAAACACAGACAAAAACTTCAAAATGTGGAGAACTTATGTATGCAACGTTTTTGAATATCTGGACATAAATTAGAAAAAGAGAAAAGATGCCCGGAGAAGATTTATGGGCGTGCTTGCAGTTGCACGTACCTATTTATGTAGTTGACCGCGGGTGAACTAAAAACCGTTTTCGCTATCGTACCACGACAAGATTTGACACGTTCCCGTGAATTAACGCGTTTTAAACAGAATTTTCAGTTGACCGATGGGTTTAGTTTATTTCCGGTCAACTAAAAGGCGTAGCCACACAACCCCGGGCTCTTCGCATCTATTTGCAACCAGCGGCAGTAAATTGTTTTTTAAAGATGCCTTGACTTATTTCAGGCACGCGGAAGTCCGCGTCACAAAATGGATTTACCAACACACACTAGTTTACTACCGGTAAACTAGAAATTTGGTAAACTCATAAACCAGCCTTTAACGCATTTGAGTATACCAGAATGAGGTGTCCGTCAACTACAGTTGACTGCGGTAAAAAACAACTCATTCCGGTAAACTCAAATGCGTTCAAAGCAGATTTATGAGTTGACATTTTTTTAAAATTTCGGCAGTGAACTAGTTTACACAGGTACAATCGGGACACGTTAATGTCGCCACCACATTCATTATTCCGCTCATTTCGGTTGTCGCTTCGATTTAATTAACTCGCTGCAGCGCATTTTTGGCCGCGCGGCTTGTTTTTGCGTGGGAATTATTTTGGTTGCCCTTCAAAAATGGCTGTAGCCTGCACAGGCGCAAAATTTTCTAGATTTTAGATTGGGAGAAGCAGTTGAGATCTGTTGAAGCAATGATTGAGTTTAGAAGAGAAATTTGAAAGGGGTCTACCTAGTTTTTGTTGATCAAATTTTTATTAAAATTATTGTGGCGGTGGCGGTCTTCGAAGGTTTTTTTTTTTAAACCGCGCCCCAATTTTTTTTCGTAACATATGTAGTTTTTTGAAAAAAACTGCTCCCGTGCACACCAAAAAGCACACCTTGAATAATTTTTTTATAGATTTTTGTATTTTTTTAAATCAAAGTAAATTATTTTTTTAAATTAAAGTAAATTATTTTACCAAAAACAATTGTTTTCTGTCATATTTGACATGCAGATTTGAAATCTTTTTTTTCAAATTCTAAAAAAAGCGTAAACTTTTCCGGCGACGCGCCAACCACCCATTCGATTCCGTGTCAGGCTGCATTTTCGCTTCATTCGATCAGCTAATTTGCGGCCTCAGGTGCTTTTTGTCGCGTTCCGCGGCACACATTTTTGTGGGCAAAGGTCGTTTGTCGCCTTGTATTTTTTGACGGTCGCATCTCTTGCCGCCGCCTGGCGCGGCGCTAATTCACGTTTTTGCAACGCTTTTTTACGTACCATTTTTAATGTGGGGTGGGAAATTAAATGGTCTCGTGTGGTGGGAGGGGATGGGCGGAAAAAAATTTTTTTGTGTGAAGATTTTTTTTGTGGTAAATGTGGCTGGGTATGTTTGCATATGCAAAATCAGCTGTGCTGAATTTGAAGTTCAAAGACGTTTCCAGTATAAACTTATAAACGTTTAGCATTTTTGTGCGCAGTAAATACGTAAAAATAACCAACAATGACAATTGCTCACTCTATGGGAATACAGGAATATTGGAGTGGGGCACTTACGCATCCGAAAAATGAAAATAATGACAAATACTTTTAATGTAAAAATACTAATATTTACGTTTAGCTGAAACTATAATTTTTTTGCTGAAACTAGCACCCATTTTTTTTTTAAAGTCAAGTGGTGTTGTAAAATCTCTCTCACTGAATTAACTACTAGGCCTGTGCCAGAATCTTAACTACCTGGAAACAAAGATTGTAACCCTGTAACCCCCATCAGATTTGTCACTTTTCACGTAACAGGGTTCACTTTTTTTACCCCTGAACAAGAATAAACTGGATGTAATCGCCCCGCAAACTAATTACATTTGACGCGAAGCGGATTTGAACATTTTCGTAAAATATTTAGCCTGCTCTTATGACATTTTCCCCGTTTCTTTTTTGATATTTAAATTAACGCTGTCATTTTGTTAGGATATATTTATGACGCACCTAAATATGTTTTTATATCATAGGTTAGGTAAATGTAGATAAGTATAGATTATTTTTCAATGTCGCCATCTGATGGGATAATCTACACTTAATTAATTATGCGTCTCGAAAGTGCAATTTTCAATTGCGTAGAAAACGTCAACACAACATAGGGCCCACACACGCTAGTTGACATCGGCATCAAATGTCAACTGGTGGCGATCCCGATTCAAAGCTTGCTGACGAGTGGACGAACAACGTTCAAACGCAATCTTTGAATTAGGAACGGAACCAGTTGACATTTGGTGTCGATGTCAACTAGCGAGTGTCGGGCCATACAAACACATCTCCCTAACCACCAAGTAGGTAAGCACCACCAACACAAACACTATCCAAAACACCCCCCCCCCCCACCCTCCCAGAAGCCAGCGGGGGTGCGGCGGCAGCGACGGGGGTCCCCCCGGGGGTGCCAGAGACCGTGGCTGAATCCGGAGGACCCCCCATCAATTTGGTGCTGCGGCTGCGAAACGCCAGCAGAGAGTTGAACGATATCAAGTTTGAGTTGACCCCTGGGGAGGATACTGTCGATGGGGTGGCCCAGGTGGGGTGATTTTGGGGTTGGGTGGGGTTTGTGGAAATTGTGTTGAGTTGTGGACTTTTTTTGAATGGGTTTTTGAGCTGTTTTCGAAATGCTGCTAAGTAACGTATGGTCGTTAAAATATGCATGCTGAAAAACACTATCATAATGTCCTGGCGACAATTCTACACCGTCAGGTTACAATAAAAGTAATGAATGATTGGTTATGTTGTATTTACTCGAGTTATAAGTACAAATAAATTACAAGTATAGTCTAGAAGTCGCAAAATTTTCTCATCTTATTCCCTACATCATTTCCTCTCTCATATCACTTTTATTGTCACTTCAACGTGGATACAAACCAGGGTGGGAAATCAACAAAATATCAACGCAACAATTACTATTTTACCATGCATATCACACCGAAAAAGTGCCCCCCATAACAACCCCCCCCCCAAAAAAAAAATAATAACCCCCCCAGGAACTAGTAGCCGCCTCCCTCATTGACGGCCGCGACGTGGTCGTAGTAGCTGCGAATCTAGCCAAAGTGGTCGCTCAATGCGTAGCCGAGCGGCAGGCGGCCCCCGACGCGCCAAGGGGGTCCCCAGCGCCGAGCGCCACTTTCGCGTTGGCGTCGGGACCCCCCCATAATGAGTGTCCCGATGAGCGCAGTTTGATCGGCTTTGCGCAGATTAATGTGCTTCCTGATTGAGGGGGGTCTTTTTTTGGGGGGGGGGGGCGGGGGTGGTTTGAGGGGTGCTGTGGTTGGTGACCCTGGTTTTTGGTGCTGATCGGTAATGGGGGGTGAACTGATTGTGATGGATTCGGATGATAAATTTTTCTGTTGCGTCATATTTTTGATATGGGGACCCTTTTCGTGAAAATCGACAGGACATTTCTATCGCAGTGCATGATGATGTCGAAATAAAATATGGAAAATCCTAATTTTTAGCACACTCCTGAAATCCGAAATTCAGCACATTTTTTTCGTATGCTGATGACATCAAATTTTTTTGAAATATCGCATTTGCATATCGATATATAAAAATCGTGTATTTACCGTGTCCAAGTTCTGTATTTAGATAGGTCAAAAACGGTCCACAATTTTTTTTGGGTGTCAGCCGCAGCACACCACCAAATTCCCCAAGTTTAGGATGCTAGGTACAGATTTTAATCCCTTTTGTGTTTTACCTTTTTTTTAATTTTTGTACCGTAGTTGTTGTTGTTTCGCCGCTGGGGCTGGTTTTTATATTTATATATTTTATTTGGGTCACTTTGATCAGAAATGATGATGGGTAAGATTTGATGAATATATTATTTTTATAAGGTTGTGTGATCGATGTGGAGGCTGACATTTTGGGGAAAAATGATTTTTGTATTAATTATTCGATTATATTTAATACCTTAAACATATTGCCGTTAAAAAGTGTTCAAAATTTATATTTTTGAATATTTTATCGTTTAGGCATGCAGATGTATACCTACTTTGTGATGTGTTCCGTGGCTTGTATGCTAATACGTTGCCTGTGAAAGCAAAGCCTTTAGTGTTTTTGTCTTCAAACTGCGTAAATACATACCGCAAATCCTCGAATAAGACCCCCCTCGAGTAACTCCCCCTTGAATAACTCCCCTTTTTACGCGGTTAGGGAAAAATAACTCCCCCCGAATAACTCCCCCTTCTTGAATAACGCTCCCCTCTGGATCAAAATGATACAATACAAAAATACAAACGATTATTAGCGTAGAGTAGCGAGAGCAGATACATTTCGTCTATGCAGTGTATACACATTTTTTATTGTTGTTGGACAATTAAATGCCTGAATTACATGAGCTTACAAACTGCACCCATACAATGAAGCAAGTCTAAGTATTACCCCCCCAAGTCCAAGCAACCCCCCCCCCCTCGAATAACTCCCCCTTGAATGACTCCCCCTCCCTCAAAGACGTCTAAGGAAAAAATAACTCCCTTGGAGTTTTATTCGAGGATTTAGAGTAAATATAATGGTATGTCATGTCCTAGAGCTCTTTCAAATCGTTAATTTGAAAATATGAAAAATACAGTTCGACATAGGGCCCACGCACGCTAGTTGACATCGACACAAAATGTCAACTGGTGCCGATCCCGATTCAAAGCTTGCTGACGAGTGTACGAACGACGTTCAAACGCAATCTTTGGATTAGGAACGGAACCAGTTGACATTTGGTGTCAATGTCAACTAGCGTGTATGGGGCCATAGAGGGTAGTCGCACTTTTTGTGATTTTTTTCTGTTTTAATGTAAGTTTGCTTTAGAAATGCTTCCTCACTTTGTTGAGTGTCACAATTTATTTATAGTACAATCTATACTTTCTTTGCGTATATTTTATGTCCATTTCACATGTCACAGCTTAATGTGCAGAGACGAATTAGTGATTGGAAAAGCGCCAGAAAACTATTTTTAAGAATGATTTTTTTCCCTGTTTAGGGGGGTAAAAATTTGCAAAATGAGAAAACTTTGCCTGCGTCAACTACTGGTGTCAAAAACAGTTTTTTCATGCCTAACTAAATTCGATTAAAATTGTTTTATCTTTCACTCTGTTGACTGGTGTCAATCGCGCTCTTTCGTCACTAGTTGGCTTGAAAAAATCCTACGTGTTTTCTAAGTGTTAACCATTCATTAAATATTTATGAGTTTTTATTCTTCAGCGCACTTCAAATAACTTAATTGAACATTCATTCTTTTTGTAGTTCAGTTGTTTTTGTCCCATGTTGTGATGGTATTTTCGCTCAATCGTTGCTCGGTGTCACAAAAGTATTTATCAGTTTTGGGTTTACATGTCGTACTAATAATTTGCGACACCGCTTTTGGCGTATTCAGAAACTGCGTACAGGTAAATATGTAAATATTTACGTTGGGTAGGATATGCGGTGATGGAACGGCGTCATGGCTAGGTAGGGAATGTTTACCGTACCGGTAATTGTCGGTAAACTTTACAGTACAGTTCAATGCCAATTACCAATAGGCACCGGTAAATGCACTTAGTGATGAAAAAACGCCATGGCGCCTGGCGTTAGCGCCAAAGCAAGAAACGCCACGGAGATTTTGGCACTATCTTGCTCCGGCGCCATTAACGCTTGGCGCTGGAGGTAGGAAAAGCGCCATGACGCTTTTGGCGCTTGGCGCCAATGTTCTGGCGCTTTTTACATCAATTATCCCACTTTTTACCACCATGTAGCCATGGCGTATTTTTTCTGGACGTCCTTTTTCGAATGGCGCCGGGTGTTGTTTTTTCGGCGCTTGCTTTTATCTTGCTACTTCACAGGAGTATTTTGAAGGGAGTTTTGAATAAAATATGGTATTTTATATTCTTCAATTGTGATTGCCGTGCTACCTAAATATAATGTTAACATTAGATTGGGTCATGAGATGCAAATTTGAATTTGCAAATGGATTTGTTGGTATTCACACGCGCAGCAACTTTTTTGCAAATCCGGTTTTGCATTTTGCCAAGTAGCAAGTAGGCACATTGTGGCTTTTGACCGTATTTCCGCGAATTACCCCCCTTGAATTAAGCCCCCGTCGAAATACCCCCAGGTCTGCAAGCTGAGGAAAATAAACCCCACCCTCGAAATACTCCCCGCCTGCAATAATTTATACCGTGTATGGTGCAATGTACACGATGTACTGCGATGGATTAATTAGTTTGTGTAGATATATAAATAATCCAAATATAAATATTCCGTTTTATCACATGTTTTCCCAGTTTTGGGTATGTAAAAGCCTATTCTTCACTATGGTCCTTCACGTAAATTTCTGACGAAATAATAAAAAAACCCTGAAACACCCCCGTCAAAAGTTGCTGGAAAAATAATAAACACCCTTGGGATACTTCGAGGAAATACGGTAGATACACACACTAGTGATTGAATGAAATATATATTTTTTATGAGTAGTACAAGTTTGAGTTGACGGAAATGCACTATTTTTGCTTTCGTCAACTAGTGTTGTTCCATCGATATACGAATAAATTTAATTTGGTTGATAATTTCTCACTTTCTTTGCTTATTTTTTTTGTAAATCTCACGTTTGGTCACAAATTCGGACGCAATATGGAAACTTAGCAGAGCAGTATTTTTGTGTATTTCTGTTTTAGGAAAAACTTTGATGATTACTCTGTTGAAAGTTAAATTTTTATTTGTAAAGCAATTCATGTCGAGCAATATTTGTGAGAATGAAAATGTGTCGTATTATGCGACTGTTTCCATGCATTAATTACATATACCTAATACCTTCAAGTGAAAATAGTGCGCAAAGTGCGACACACCGAAAAAAATGCCCTATCTGTATTCTTCCAGTCACAATTTTGTGTCAATACTTTTCACCCGAAAACGGTACCTCGCCACAAATCCGTCACATTCAAATTTAATTTCCCACTATCACGCCACCGCAATTCGCAGTTCAACCTTTCACAAAACAGAAAAGCAATTGATGAAAAATGGTTCGTCGTGGGCGGGCACCTGCGCCGGGCTCTTCGAGCGGACCGACGACTGTTAGCGAGGCTGCGCTGAGGCATAATATAAATGTGCTCGAGTATAGGTCGGTGTTATGTGGGCAGTTTTCCTGTGGGTGTTTTTGGGTTGTGTTTGCCCGCTGGAATGTTGCTGCCGTCTGTAATATACTTTTCACTCTGAATGTGGTGTTTCATGTCGATTTTTTGCCGAACTAAGAGTTTCCAGAATTAACATTGACAGGAAATTCAATCGTACCCTCACCCCTTCCCCCAGAAAATATTTCCGCAGTAGTGAATCATTCAAATATCCAAAAAAAATCAAAACTTAATCATTTTTTTTAGCCGAACGTGTCAGGCGGCGGCTGCGGGCGGCGCCGCAGGAATAATCGGCATGTACGGATTGCATGGATTTGCGTTTTACATCCTTTCGCTGGTTTTTCAGGCTTTCATTTGGTTGGTTTAGTGTCATTTGGCACCGTTCCAAGTTAAATTGGCTTGCGCTGCTTGTGAGCTGAATGTGTGACGTTTCACTGATGTAAATTTGATGTAAACTGATGTATTTCACTGATGATCTTCATGTAGAATGAATATTTTTACATGCAAAAGACAATAAGTTAAAAATAAAAGGGGTTCAGGGGTTAATCCTGCAATGGCCGAGTGACAAGAAGAGTGTTAAGTCATGTGACAAATCGTTTTACGTAATAAATTCACCGTATTTTCTCGAAATAACCCCCCCCCCCCCTCAAAATTAGCACTATAAAACAAGCACCCCCGGGGGTATTTCGAGGAAATACAGCACTTGTCACATACTTTTTATACTTGATTTGTAGCTTCTCTGACTGGTTACAACTTTCCTTCGTTACTTGACCTTTTGCGAAGTTAGTAACGGGGGTAAGGGGCTCTCTCGGGGGCTGGCATTTTCATTATTTCTGTTTAGAATCTCGACTGGGAATTCCAGCCTTTTATGTAGAAGCGTAAGCGGCAACTATTCGAGTAGGAGCGGGGGGGGGACTATTCAAGGAGGCAACGAAAGGAAAATTTCGTATTTTCGTCGAACTTGAAGATTTTTATTTTTTAAGACCGTTTTTAGTGGTGTGTGATCGAGACTTTCGTTGATGTCTTGATTTATCGTGATTAGGGTTCAAACAGGATTGACTTTTCGGGATCGGGATCGGGATTCACTTTTTGAGATTTTGGGATCGGGATCGGGATTGGGGTTTCAAGATCGGGATCGGGATTGGTTTTTTGAGATTTCGGGATCAGGATCGGGATCGGGATTGGCCGGGATTGGGGTTAGGGTTCAAACGGGATTGACTTTTCGGGATCGGGATCGGGATTCACTTTTTGAGATTTCGGGATCGGGATCGGGATTGGTTTTTTGAGATTTCGGGATCGGGATCGGGATTGGCCGGGATTGGGGTCACGGGATCGGGATCGGGATAGGCATTTTTCCGGGATCGGGATTGGGTTCTGGGGATAGAACTTTTGGCCACTTTTCTGGCATTCACAGTTGTTCATAAAGGTCTCAAAACACTGTTGGATGCCAGAAAAGTGGCATAAAATTGACGCTGGGGGTTAGCATCGACTTTTTTGCTTGCAAAAACGTCATTAGTTCACTTTTGATAATTTCCACTAATTTTTCCGGGATCGGGATCCCGGACTTGGGAGTTTCTCGGGATCGGGATTTGAAAACTTTCGGGATCGGGATCGGGATTGGTATTTTTGAGATTTCGGGATCGGGATCGGGATTGGGGTTTCGGGATTGGGATCGGGACTTCTAAATCCCGGAATTTCACGGGATCCGGGATCGGGATCGGGATCCCGTTTGAACCCTAATTGGGGTCACGGGATCGGGATCGGGATTGGGATTGGCATTTTTCCGGGATCGGGATTGGGTTCTAGGGATAGAGATTTTGGCCATTTTTCTGGCATTCACAGTTGTTCATAAAGGTCTCAAAACACTGTTGGATGCCAGAGAAGTGGCATAAAATTGACGCTGGGGGTTTGCATGCACATTTTTGCATGCAAAAACGTCATTATTTAACTTTTAATAATTTCCACTAATTTTTCCGGGATCGGGATCCCGGACTTGGGAGTTTCTCGGGATCGGGATCGGGATTTGAAAATTTTCGGGATCGGGATTGGTATTTTTGGATTTCGGGATCGGGATCGGGATTGGGGTTTCGGGATCGGGATCGGGACTGGTAAATCCCGGAATTTCACGGGATCCGGGATCGGGATCGGGATCCCGTTTGAACCCTAATCGTGATCGGGTTGCGACTTTAAAATTGCGAAAATTACACCCATCTAGTGATGGAAAAGCGCCAGAAAAAAGGGCGCCAGGCGCCAATGGCGCCATGGCGCCTTTCGGTAACCGGGCGCCAGGCGCCAAGGGCGCCACAGGAAAAGGGCGCCAGGCGCCAAGGGCGCCATGGCGCCATTCCGAAAGTGCGCGCCAGGCGCCAAGGGCGCCACGGAAAGAGGACGCCAAGCGCCAAGGGCGCCAAGGAAAAATGGCGCCAAGGGCGCCATATCGAAAATATGGCGCCAAAGGCGCCAGAATAGATACTTGATAAAATACCGTCTGTGCGCTAAATATTATATCAGCACGGTGCTGCACACATTTCACTTGTTCGTTCACATTCCCTATGATGAATTCAACAAAAACGAGGCAGTCAACAACATTTTCCAAACAAAATCATAGACACTTATCACATTAAATTGAGACACAATCAAAACCTCCATTCAACAAAGCAAAACATTCACTGCAAATATCGCAAGTTGTACTTTACGAGCGTACATGTCTCCAAACATTCGGCATTGAGACGGTCGCGGCGCACACCAATCACATCCCTACAAACATTAAATAAAAATCCACTCTGATGAAGGAATACTTGCTTCCACTCGAACCGCTTCGCACATTTTTATGGCGAATTTCAGACAACCAACCAAGCGCGCGCTTTTTCTTTTTTCGTTTATTCTTTGAATTACGTTGTCACTGACGTTTACTCACCTTGAAACCCTGCTGGCGCCATTTTGGCGCCCTTTTTGGGCAGGGCGCCAGGCGCCAAGGGCGCCATAGAGAAAGGGCGCCAAGCGCCAAGGGCGCCATGGCGCCTTTCAGAAAGCGGGCGCCAGGCGCCAATGGCGCCACAGGAAAAGGGCGCCAATGGCGCCATGGCGCGGCGCCATTTGGCGCCCTCAAATGGCGCCAGCGCCATGGCGCCATTCCATCACTACACCCATCGCAGGTACGGCAAGTCGGGTGCTGATTGGTCGACGTATTTTCTTGACCGCTGGTCGATGGTGACGCACAGCGCAGCAGGCGGCTTGTTCACGTACATTCTCTTTTGGGTATTCTTCTATGGCATCGTGCACGTGTATTGATTTTCGATTTTTTAGCGCGATTTCAGCTCTTTAACACGTTCAAAAAATTGGCAAATATGTATATGCCCGTAAGTATATATGGGTATTAGCATCTGTAATATTTAATTTATTTCTTTTAAATTTTATTAATTTATTTGATTTAACGTCAATCATTCCCGGGGTGTAATATTTCATACGAATAATATGGGGAATTCACTTCTCACATACCATTGTTTGTCCTAATTTGCACCCAAAAATGCAAGGTACTCTGCGGACCGCAAAGTATTCGCAGAATCCTACCATGATTCAATTAATAAATATGATATATTGTGTGATAAATTTCGTAATTAATTATTCCATCGTAAAAACAAAATATTATGAGGAAATTATTTTAACAATTTTTGGTACATTATTCAGCTGGATTATGGTAGGTTTCCATACAAAGTGTGATGTCCGCCGAGTAAACCCAATAAAAAACCCGGGGACAACTGTATTGTATTTGTCAACATGTATATTTCGTGTGTCTATAGCTGGAAGTAATCCCGGGCCCACGTGATCTTTGTGTCATCGTCTAGACTTTACAAATGCTGTACTTGAAGTTGGTCGTAATTTATGCGATGTAAACTTTTCATGTTTGGCGATTGTTACACAGTTGTTTTATTCTTAATCGAAAGTTTTTGAAGATGAAAACAGTAACAGTAGCATGCACCAATTAAGTTTTACAGCAGAATGGAAAACAGTGGCATATGCGCAGGGGTTTTATAGATTTGGACCCCCATGGGGGTTCATATAGGTAGATGATAAATCGCTCCTCCGGAGGGATAGATAGCTGAAAAATTTTCTGGGGGGGGTTTCGCGGGGGTTCAATATATAGGCTTTTCCAAGGTAAAGAGGAAGAAAGGAGAAAAAATCGCTAAACGTAGGTGAAAAACAGTTATAGGTATATAAATACATATAGTACAAAAATAGCTGAAATTGGGCAATAAGGAAGATGAATTAGAATTTTGAAAATGAAAAGGTATAAAAAGGTATGAAAATTAGCGATTTTGAGCGAAAATTGGGGCAAAATTCCTCAAAAATTGGTGAAGATTGCTGGCCGATCTGGGGATAGATAGCCAAAAAATTTGCCTCCGGGATAGCTAGCCTAGCGTCCTCCAGGATAGATAGATATAGCTGGCAGATTTGGGGGGTAACCCCCTCCCCCCTATAGTAAACCCCTGCATATGCATGAAGAGAAAAACTCGCTGCCTGAAAAATAGCTAGCTGCCTAGGTGTCACAAAAATAATCTAACTTTCCAGAATGAAAAACCAAACAATTTACAAAAACTCATGGTTAACACTGGCTTGGGCTATCTACACCTAATGTGAAACGTCAATATATTAGTCAACTTTAGTTTTTTTTCCTGAATTTAAAACTTGTTTGCACCAATATGAGCAGTTATTTGCCACGCTTACTACAGACTTAAACACTACTACAAACAAAATTGTTCAATCAACTGCTACACTAGTTTATAGCAGAAATTTCAGTAACTGACTGAATTGGTCTTCAACACAGGTGTCTAGATTAAAAATAACATGATTATTTTAGGTACAAGACTATCATCTACGGGGGTGGAGCCTCACCAGTCAGCCCCACCCCCTCCTCCAGACTCATCAGCATTTGAGGGTTCATTGTCACCCCATGAGGCCCCAGCTCCACCCCCATCCCCTTCTGGTTCTGGGGCAGGGGGAGGGGTGGCACTGGGTTCAATGGGGGCACCCCAACCTGAATCATCTTCAGTAGGCTCTGGCTCTGAGTGGTCACTGCCATTCTCACCCCAGTCAGCTCCAGCCCCTCCTGTTTCATTTGAGGGTTCATTGTCACCCCATGAGGCACCTGCACCACCCCCTCCAGAGTCTGGGGTGGGTTGTGGAGGGGCGCCGGGTGTGATGGGTGCACCCCAACCAGAGTCATCTGTGGTTGGCTTTGTGTAGCCGTTGCTGCCTGAACCTGAGTGGTCACTTCCATGGCTTCCATGGCGGTGGTGGTGGTGGTAATGCTGAATATATAGGGGTTGTAAGGGGTCATAAGGCACATAAAACATTTGATATTACAAGTGAATCAAATGTCACTGACAACACTTGGTCCATTGTCATATGCTGGTGGATCTGGGTCATGATGGCCCCAAGGTGCTCTCATGTGGTGTACTGGTCCCGGTGTGAAGTCTCTGTTGTAACTGGGTGCATCCTAGTGTAGAGAAGGTTTTGTTAGGTGTATGTCTACAGAATTTTTGAACATTGATATGCAACAATGACTTACCTTGCAACATGGGCATAAACAATCCCTGAGGACCTTGCAGCAAAAACAGCAGAGACAACAGCAACAGCATAAAAGAACAATAATGCCGAATACTACCAGCAACCAAATCCATGATGTCGGCATGCCAGAATCAAAGTCTGTTGATGATTCAGTGAATGTTTTTTGCTGCTTGTAAACATGGGTAGATGGTTCAGGTGTAGTCAACTGCTTGTAGACACTAGTAGATGATGGTTCAGTAGATGTCTGTTGCCTGGTAGTGGTACTACTATCATCTGGGTCAAAATTTAATTAGGGTGTAAGGCACTTTACACACCCTACAAATATTTAAATACCTATTTGATAGAATGGCAGATCCTTAACTTCTGTATACCTTTATCCATAAGTTTTGAAAAAGGTATTAAATTATGTAATGTCTGTCATCAGACATAATGATATTTTTGGTGAAAATTTGTTATAGTCAAAAAATTTAACATGATCTTGCAAATGTCCAAAATTTTGGTGTTGGGTAGTTTCTACTTTATTTTTAATATATAATTATATTGATTTAATACTAGTATTTATTTACTATCTGGCAACCAAATCCTACTGGCCAGTATGAATGAATAACCATTTCTGTGAAGAGATGAGACACTTAAATAATGTACTTCATCAATATTAATATTTAATGGACACAAGTTCTATCATGAATTTGTCTTGTATAGTTGCTGATGCATGCATTTTTTCTGATGCAATGCGATTTAGATTAGTAAGGAGTGTTTTGTGTACCTTACCTCCCAATTAAATCAGGGGCCTGGTCTGCTGGTTGTTTGTTGCGACCTTGATTTGAGAACATCTGCATGACAAACAGCTCTGTCATATTTATATATTTATATTATACATTGAGTGCATTTCATGTTAAATAATACATAAATTCGGAACATATTGTATATCCTCAGAACCCCCCACAAATAACTCCCCCTGTTAGCCGAGTAAGGTAAAATTCACTCTCCACTTTGATAGGTACCTATTTATGTAAAACGTCAGATGTATGAAACATGTTTTCATGTATTTATTGCGAAAAATTTAGTAAACATTCATTCTGGAGTTGATGCTCACTACCGCATGTCTCTGAGTATAATTCCCCCCCCCCGATCACAGTGCCCGGGGCATCATACATTGCAAAAAGTTACATATTTTTTATTTTAACACATACCGCGGCCGGCTCTACAAGTCATGAGCCCGGGCACTATGCAATACACAAAAAAATTTTGCAAACAAAGGGGATTAAGTTCCTCACAGGAAGAACCGAATATTCTATCACTGGCACCTGTTGCATAAAGATGAAAAAATCTAAAAGTGGCGTGTTGCGGCGCGCATCTGCTGAAGCGTCATGCGTCTGGCGGCCGCTTATGTGTTTTCTATTATTGAAAAACGGTTTCGGCGGAATCAAAGACGAATTGGGTGAATTGCAAAGTGCCCGGGCACTATGTACAGCACTTGAAAAGTGTTTGTAAAAAGCCCCCAAATTTGTATAGTGCCCCCTGCCCCGGGATTTATACTCGGAGACATACGGTAGTATTGCTTCTGGACCTATGGAATTTGTATTCTAAGTAATGATTTATGAAGCTAATTTAACCCCATTTACACAATAAATTGATTACGCATTTCATGCAAAATTCGCAACAAAAAAATAACTTTCCCTTCGAATAACTCCCCCCTCGAATAAGCCCCCCCCCTCAAAAAATTCTGATGAATATCACTCCCCTGGGGACTTATTCGAATATATATTGTAATAACAAACATGCCGTACCTGCCAAATTCCGTCTGTAGGTTTGGATGATTAGAGTTATGTAATCTTCAAGTGTTGTCTCATATTCTGATTGTTTCTGAGCAAAGAAATTTGGTTTAGAAATCTTGGTGTTTAGTTGTGTTTCATTTATGTACTCTTCCATTGTTGTTGTTGGTTCAGCCCAAATTTGCTTATCCTCTATGAAAATTACCAGTGCAATTGCTGCAAAAGACAAAATTGCAAGTGTTAATTTTCATATTTTTAATCCAAAACAATGATAAACAACCTTTGTTGCAAGTTGTAGATTCAGGTCCAAGCTTTGTGAGGTATTCCTGTGCAAACTTTTTGACTTCAACTCCTGTAGCTCTAACCCCAGTACTTTCTAATTTCTGGCCCAAAATTGCATACAACTGAACACCTTCCCTATCGCAGCCAGTAGCTGAGAGTGGCAAAAAAGTTGTAATAAAAAAGCTAGCAAAATATGGACATTTTTCATTATATGGACAAACTTTTTTTCCATGTAGTTGCTTTGACTATGTTTTTCAGCCTCCTTTCTAGTGACACCTTGTCAGAATTTTTGGTGAGTATGTTGTCAGGATCACACAACATTGAGAAGCCACCACATGCAGTTGCCTGTGTTCTGACATTTGGATATGTTGCCACTGACCAGCTTGATTTCATTTCTAGAATATGTTAAATGGGTTTGTTTATATTTTATGCACAATCTATTTGTTGCATTTTCATTATTTAAAAATACCAGTTATGTCTTTTAAATATTTATCTTTTATATCTTTCATATAACCCATCACGGCATCCTTGTATTGTCCAGCTTTCATATGATTCAATTGAACTGATGACTTTGCTATACTGCTCAACTCATTTGTACTCAAATACTTCTCTAGTTCACTATTTGGCTCAATCCATATCTTTTTATCATCAATTGAAAGCATTATCACAATGGCTGAAATTTGAAGGCACATTCATTACATTTAAGATATCAGTGGAGTGTTTCAGTGCAAGTATGGACTTTTCTGATAAAAGTTATGGAATCTTGCAGCATTTTTATCACATTTTTCAGTAGAATTTTTCAGCCTCCGTCTATTACAAGTGTAGTAGAGTATGGACACTGCACCATAGGTATTCCAGATTTTGACCTTTCGGGGGTTGAATAGCTAGCAAATTGCTCCCGTGGAAACTTAAATGCTGAGAAAACGTTTTTTGGGGTGTGGTTGCGGGGGTTCAATATACCGTATTTCCTCGAAATACCCCCAGGGGGTTTATTTTTTCAGAGTGAAAATTTTGAGAGAAAAAAGTGAAAAATGCAACAATAACCACCATTTATAAGTTTTTACAGCCTTATATAAGGATGTAGATGGTATAAACGATGTTCTAACGTAACACAGTAAGTGTTTTGAACATCTGTTATGCATTTCCCGGACCACAAATTCATAGTGCCCATTTTGAGGGGGGGCGGTATTTCGAGGAAATACGGTATAGGCTATTTCAAGGTGTAGAAAGCAAAAATGGGGGAAATCACCTAAAATAGGTGAAAAAAGCTACCGTATTTGCTCAAATAATCCCGCTGGGGGATTATTATTTCGTCAGACATTTTTGAGGGGGAACTATTCGAGGGGGGAATTATTCAAGGGGGATTATTATTTCGTCAAAATTTTCAAGCATGTTTCTATCAACTCATTTCAAGAAATATGCTTTATAAACACAATAACGTCCAATTTTTGTTAAAAAGAGGTACAACAAATTAATCAAATCTTAAAAGGGGGGGGGGGTATTTTTCCTCACTCGTCTTGCAGGGGGTATTATTCGAGGGGGGATTATTCAAGGGGGGAACTATTCAAGCAAATACGGTATATAAGCACATAGTACCAAGTAAGCTGAAAATAAGCAACAAGACACGTGGAGTAGTGATTTTGAAAGTGAAAATGGGCAAAAATTCATGAAAAATAGAAATTTCGAGCAAAAATTGGGGCAAAATTAACAAAAATTGCTCCAGATATGATGGCCATATAATATTTTTCCCATCCCTATTCATACAGAACTGAGGATTCGGGTTGGGACCCCGAACTGACCCGAACCGAACCGAACGGCGGCGGTTCCAAGCATATTTTGCAACCGAGAACTGAGAACCAGAACCGAGGAAAATACCCTAATCGGGACCTAGAACCGGCACTTATACCCGGAACCGAACTTAATACCCATAATGGTTTGTTTTCATGTTGGAAACCCGGGTCAAATCAGCATGGGAAATTTAGACATCATTAATCCAACATAAAAATGGAATCTGCAGGTTGTTCTTATCATTTCAAATGTAAAACAGTTCAAATCAACACAGAAATGGCTGAGTTATTTTTCTTCAAGTGGATCAGCCAGATCGACCATGTAAAATTTGTAGCTTTTGCTGAACCCACTTATTTTGTTACTGGGACATTTGTCGGAGGAACCAAAATTGTTAGTCATCCGCTGACCCCCATAGGGTCTTATGGGGGTAGCAATTTAGGGGGGGGGGGGGTCGGCCCGCGAGCACGTGTTTATAACTCGGGAACGGCTTCGTGGAAAATGTTGAAATTTGGATATAATATGGTTTCAGGTTGGGGCTATATACAAGTCCGAGGGAATTTTTTATGACCCCTCTCACTGGAGATAGAGTGGGTCTATAAAAAGGTGGTCATTAGCAAATTTTATGGGTGTCGCTCAGAACATGCAAACTTTGAACATCAATAACTGACTACCGTATTACTTCGAAATACCCCCATGGGGGTTTATTATTTCGCCAGCAAAATTTGAGGGGGGGTTTATTCGAGGGGGGGTCTTATTATTTCGTCAGAAATTTTCGTAAGGATCGTGGTAAAAAGTAGGCATTTGCATGCCCAAAACAGGTAATAAATGTGTCCAAACAAGATATATTTGGACATTAAAACGTAGATTAGCTACACAAACATGTCCATGTGTAGCTGCAATACAATTAAACAGTAATATACATCATGTACATTGCATACATGACGTATTTATTATGTACATGACGTACATCATTCCGAAGGGGGGGGGGTATTTCGAGGGGGGTTTATTATTTCCCCAGCCCATTTTGACGGGGGGTTAATTCAAGGGGGGGGGGGTAATTCGAGGTAATACGGTATTTCTAGGCGGATTTGCATCGTTGAAAACTTAAAATGATCGGGACAACCTGCAGATACCATTTTTGTAGTTGTGCTGGTGCTGTCTAAATTCCGTATGCCGATTTGACCCGGTTTTTCAACACGAAAAATAAATTTATTATAACATGCTATTAGATTAGACAATGAGAATTCATTTAAAACAAAAATGAGTTCAATATCTCTTTCCAATCGAAAGTTATAGCGCTTCAAACTTTTTCCTTCCATCCACATACCTAAATAACTGCATGAAGAATGATGCATGCAACTTCAAAACACCATATCTCGACCATTTCTCAGCCGATTTTCACCAATGAACATTTAAAATGATCAGAATAACATGGCGATATAGAGTTTATCCTCAGTTTATCTGTATGCATTCTCATTATGATAATTTTATTCAGGAACTCGAATTATTTTCTTGTATGTGAAATGTAATAAAATATACGGATAATCTGGGAATAAAAATGACATCCGGCTGAGAAATGGTCGAGATGTGACGTTTTGAAGTTGCATGCATTGTTTTTCACAGTTATTTATGTGGATGGGGGGGGAGTTTGAAGCGCTATAACTTTTGATTGGAAAGAGATATTGAACTCATTTGTGTGTTAAGTGAATTCTCATTATTTAAACTATACGATACCATGTTTAAATAAATCAGTTTCTTGTGTTGAAAAACCGGATCAAATCGGCATACGGAATTTAGTCATCACTAATACAACTACAAAAATGGAATCTGCAGGTTGTCCCGATCATTTTAAGTGTTCAACGATCCAAATCCGCCCAGAAATAGCGGAGTTATTGATGTTCAAAATTTGCATGTTCTGGGCGACACCAAAATTTTTTGCAAATGACCACCTTTTTATAGACCCACTCTATCTCCAGTCAGAGGCGTCATTAAAAAATTCCCTCGGACTTGTAATTAGCCCCGACCTGAAACCATTTTATATCCAAATTTCAACATTTTTTACCGAGCCATTCCCGAGTTATAAACACGTGCTCGCGGGCCGACCCCCCCCCCCCCTAAAATGCTGTCCCCAAAATACCCTATGCCAAAATACCCAAACACAATCAAATGGCATCAAAATTGGCAAATCTGCAACATAATTGTTCGAAAGAAAAGACTCGTAGTCCCCCCTCACAAAAAATGCCAACCCCAATTCCTTCTATGGTCACAGGCCGCATTGTTGTTGGTTTTGGCATTTTATGTTGTTCTTAGACCCGATACCCAATAATTTCAATACCCAGAACCAAAATTTTCATCATTTTGGGACCGAAAGAACTGAACCTGAGAACCGGAACTAAAAATTTTGATGAACCGAGAACCGATCCCAGAACCGAAATTCTTTGGAACCGAGAACCGAGAACTGGAACTGAAAATTTTGAAATTCCCAACCCTAGTGAGGATTTGTTGAGGTTGAGCACAAAATCAATATTAAAAACTGCACCTTTGTAACAAGGGTCACTGTTTGTGGTCCATTGAGAAACCAATGAATCTGCAAATGCCTTTATTTCTGCATCACTGACCTTGGCACCAGAACTGGCCAGTTTTTTACTTAGGGCTACAAAAATAGTGATCCCATTCTTTGGGCATTGGCCAGTTGCTGCAGACATGTTGAAAATGATAAAAATGTAAAAATTTACACAGAAAATTTCAAAACAGACCAACCCACTTGTTTCTCTGTTTCAGCTAGAATATCAGCAGCATTTTGATCAATTTCTGAAGTTTCGTCAGCACTGAGCACTTGATCAGGGTCACATATGAAACCATTTGAAGTGGGTGAAATTTTGCATCCAGTTTTGTTGCTTTTCGGGTTGGGATAATTCTCTGAACTCCATGGTGTTTGAGATTGGCAGTTTGTTAGAAATGTGAAAATCAAAAATAGGACTAATGTAGTTGGGCCAGAGACCATTTTTGGTTTTCACCTGCATCGACAATAATAAGTTATGAACGTAATTAAATAATAACATGTTTATTATTTATGTATTGTTTTTATAACATGACGCAAACGAATGCTATTTTTATACATTCCATGCAGGTTGTTTATAAAACTTTGTGTAAATTTTTATGTATCTCACGGCATAGAATCTACAAATAGTTGCTCCAAAAAAAAATCGATTTTACAATGCGTGTGATGTATCACATGTTTCACCGAAATTACATTTATACATTATCGGCGTATCAACCATTTGGTTATACCGAATTGCCTTGAAATACCCCCAGGTACTTATTTTTTCAGAGTATAAATTTCGACGGGGATATTTTTTCGCAGTTTTTGGCGATTACTGTATTTCCTCGAATCACACCCCCCCCCCCCCCCCTTGAAACACCCACAGGTCTGAGCGACCTGGGGAAAAAACCTCCTCGAAATACCCTGTCTTAAATTATGTACATCTTTTGGAATGTATGTTTGACATTTTTATGACATTTTACATGGCTTTGACACATGGCTTTTGACACATTGCATTTTTCACAGCCTGGAAGTGGCGCCGGTATTATATTCATGTTTTGTAAAGATTGAATATTCAGACAGTAAAGATTTAGTCTCAGCGGCCATCGAATCCCCACAAATACTCATCAGATGGATCTATTGTTACAATGTGTATTTTGTAGAAACTTTTAAAAACCTAGCAATTTTCAGTCAAAAATCGATTTTCGATGGAGTCGTTTATAAAATTTTATCGCCATTTCAAAACTAACCCGGAACCGTCTTGGCGCCAATGTGGCGCCTCTTTAGGACTGCGCGCCAGGCGCCAAGGGCCCCACAGAAAAAGGGCACCAAGCGCCAATGGCGCGGCGCCCCGACTTGGCGCCATTCCATCACTAATCCAATGACAAATTTATACGCTACTTGATGATGAAAAAATATATAAAATAGTCTTAAAAATAAATATAGGTGAAGTAATTATCGGACACTACACGGAAGGCACGGTTCGCCAGTGGAATTTAAAAACGAACTAAATACCTGGGTACGTATGCCATTCATACGATGAATCATGTCTAAAATATTGTATTTTGAACATGTTTACGACATTTGGCAAATTTACAACAACGACAGTGATCTGTCAGAACTTACGGCAAAAAGCGTAACTTGGGCATGCAAATTTGAATTTCCACAGCAAAACTTTTATGTTTGGGTATGTTTTCTACTGTTCAAGGTTTGTGTGAATACAGCGTATACTGTGCTCCAAAATGTTGTTTTTTTCAGAATATATAAAAATAAAAATAATGTTAGAAAATTTCCCAGAAAAATAAAATTAAATCTTACTGAAAACAACGCAGAGAAAATATAAATTAGAGATCTTTTATTATTCCTTCTCATCAAATAGTATTTTACATATAATTTAATTTCTGGAGCAAAAAAAAAACTAAATAAAATTTTCATTTTAATGATGAAATGTATTTTTTTTGAATATTTTAATTCCCAAGATTTTTGGAACGCTTACCATAAAACATGTAAATGTAATAAAACTGTGTAAAGATTTTTCCCATGCGCTAGGACTTGAAAATCGTGGCTCAAAGATTAAAATCGATTTTACGTCGAGTGTGATTGTGATGCATCGCATATTTAACCGAAATTTGGTTTTTATAGGATTGCCACAGCAGCCACCATTTAAATAGGTAAGATTAGTGATGTAAAAGCGCCATGGCGCTAGCGCCAAAGCAAAAAGCGCCATGGCGCTTTTGGCGCTTGGCGCCTTTTTGCTGTGGCGCCGTTGGCGCTTGGCGCTGTGCTACGAAAAAGCGCCATGGCGCTTTTGGCGCTTGGCGCTATGATGCCGTGGCGCCATTGGCGCTTGGCGCTAGTGTTTTGAAAAGCGCCAAAAAGCGCCAAGGAGTTCAAAATATACCGTATTTCCTCGAAATACCCCCCCTCGTGCTACCCCTCTCTCGGGACCACTATGAAACAATCACCGCCCGGGGGGTATTTCGAGGAAATACGGTATATCATTATTTTATCTGTGTGCATGATTTACAAAAGTAAATGTGTAACAATAAGTGTATTCAGGAAGAACAGACCCTCTACTTGCTTATTTTGTATACCATGTTCATGCAATTGCAAGGATATTCAAAACGTTTCCCAAATAATGGGCCTAATAGCTTGCAGACCCTGTAACAGACTCTGTTAAGTGTAAAAAAAACCTGTAAAATGTCATGTGTCATGTAAAAAACCATGTAAAGTGTTAAATGTCATGTAAAAGACCTTGTCGAGTGTCATGTGTATCCAAATCTCATTTTATCATATCCAAATCTCATTTTATAATATCCAAATCCTATGTTTTTGTAGCCAAATCTTATGCAAAAGAAAAAGATTTGGATACAAAAACATAAGATTTGGATACTCTATAATAGGATTTAGATACACATGGCATTTTAAAAGGTATTTTACATGACATTTGACACTAAACCGAGTCCCTTACATGACACATGACAATGTCTACTGTATTTGCTTGAATAGTTCCCCCCTCAAATAATCCCGTCTGTAAGATGAATTTTTTTTACAAAAATGGCACATTTTTGTCTTAAAATCGCAAATCCCGTGAAATAACTTAATAGAAAGATGCTCAAACATTTTGACGAAAGAATAATTCCCCCCTCGAATAATTCCCCCCCTCGAATAGTTCCCCCCTCAAAAAAGTCTGGCAAAATGATAACCCCCCAGGGGGCTTATTCAAGCAAATACGGTGATTATAAAAATCTAAGCACTTTTTTCTGTGATGGCTTGCCATTGTTAACCGGAACTCTCTGCTGTAAAAGAACATCACAAAAAGAAGAAGACTTGACTCGATTAGACGTAATCATCTTGCGTCTTACACAAGTGAATAGCACTGCATTAGCATTGCTGCACTTCAGGAGCAGGGTTGGCAAAATCTCAGAAAAAAATAAAAATAAAATGGAATATTCAAGAATAAAATAAAATAAAATAAAATGGAAAATTTAAGAATAAAAATAAAAATTGTATAAAAATTCGAATTTTTGTAAAATTTTTGTAAATTTTTTGTAAAATTGTATAAAAATTTGTGTTTTTGTAAAATTGTATAAAAATTCATTTTTTTTTTGTAAAATTTTATCTCGTTGCTTGAGTTTCTACCTGTTTATTCATGGATATGGGAGCAGTCCCAAGTATAAAGTGTCAAATGTCATGTAAAATGTCATGCAAAGTGTCAATTGTCATGACAAATGTAAGGTAAAGTGTAAATTGTCATGACATGTAAAAAATAAAGTATCAATTGTCAAGCAAATTGTGTCCAAATCTTATGTTTTATATCTAAATCTTATGTTTTGTATCCAAATTATGTTGTTGTTGAATCCAAATCTTATGTGAACATTTGGATACAAAAACATAAGATTTGGATACAATACATACTATGGATACAAAAACACAAGATTTGGATACACAATTTACACTTTGCATGACATTTGACATGACACTTGACATTTTGCATGACAATTGACACTTTACTTTACATTTGTCATGACAATTGACAAATTGCATCACATTTTATAAATGTGCCCAGCACACTCCACTAGTCCTTCTACTGAAAATGCAAACCATTCTTATCAATAATTGTAACTTTACACTTGCAGCTAGCTAACAATACATACTGCATGCAACTTTTGAAAAGTAAGGGAAAAATTTGTCACAGGTTTTTCATGTATAGGTCTTATTATAACATTTTTCTGGCCTTGCATGCATGATTCTGATTTTTTGTAAAATTTTTGTACAATTTTTGTAAAATTTTTGTAAAATGTGTCATTTTATTTTATTAATGACTTTTGGGAATAAAATAAAATAAAATAAAATGAAACAAGAATAAAATAAAAATAAAATAAAATTTTTATACAATTTTTATACAATTTTACTAAAAGGAATTTTTATAAAACCAACCCTGTTCAGGAGCAGCAAAATTTTTATGCGCTGGCGCTATTGGCGCTTGGCGCCAACATCCTCGGGCGCCATTGGCGCTTGGCGCCGTGTTCTAGAAAAGCGCCAAGGCGCTTTTGGCGCTTGGCGCTATTTTGCTGTGGCGCCACTGGCGCTTGGCGCTCGCATGCCAAAAGCGCCATGGCGCTTGGCTCCAAAAGTCTGGTGCTTTTTACATCGCAACATATTTAATATATAAAAATGTATTGTCAATCTACACATGCATATTACTTTGTATTTGTGCCATTGGTTTCGTAGTCTGCCATTGGTTTAGTATTACGCCAGCAAAATTTGCGGGGGTTAATTCGAGGGGGGGTTATTTCGTCAGAAATTTTCGTTAGGATGGTAGTAAAATGAATGCCAGAATGAATGTTAGGTAAATAGGTTTCAAATGAAGTGAAAGGGTGTGTGAAAATGCCAGAATAAATGATCAAAGTTGCAATGGGTAGTAGGGAAAGTGACTAGGCACTCTCACTTTTACTTTAACACACCTCAAAACAATTTTCTGGGTACAAAATCGGAAAAATACTCACTTTTATTTCTTCCCGAGTAAAAATACAGGTATTTACATTTACTAACCTTTTATGCAGTATAAAAGTACAAAAATTGCTTACATTTTCTGTACTCAGGGGTGAGTAAAAATAAAATACTTCATGTTTACGTATACTTTTTAAAAAGTACAGTACTTTTAACAACCACTACACTAGTTTATGGCTGAAATTTCAGAAACTGATAAAACTGCTTCCAACACTAAATATGAGTGTCTCAGAATCAGTCATTTCTGATTTCCATCAACAGTGGTCAATAGATTCTTCATTTTGGTAAACTCAAATGATTTATTAGTTTCCAGAATTTTGGCTATAAACTGGTATTTTGGCTGTAAACTTGTACAGTGAAAAACATGCTACATACACCTTAACGGTGTATATTCAGGAACAGGTCATACTATAAATACTTAAAAAGTTTACATGTTATTTAGCTCCATATTAGAACACTCAGATGATAGCCTCCAAACACAAGAGGTTTATAAATCAACTAGTGAGTCAATAAATGCCATTTAATCAACAGTGGGTACCTGGAATCTAGATTACAAATAACAATGATTCTCCTTGTTGTGAGACATCTGCATCTAGATTCTCACCAATCAGCCCCACCCCCTCCTCCAGACTCATCAGCATTTGAGGGTTCATTGTCACCCCATGAGGCCCCAGCCCCACCCCCATCCCCTTCTGGTTCTGGGGCAGGGGGAGGGGTGGCACTGGCCACTGGGTTCAATGGGGGCACCCCAACCTGAATCATCTTCAGTTCAGTTCATCTTCGCTTTTGCCCATTTTTGTCTCAATTCACTTCACATTTGCCACTTCACTTCTCACTTCTCAATTTGCGGAACTGGCACCTGGTCCAGGTCCCCAAGGTGCTCTCATGTGGTGTACTGGTCCCGGTGTGAAGTCCCTGTTGTAACTGGGTGCATCCTAGTGTAGGATAGCATCTTGTCATCTAGGTGTATAAACACAGAATTTTTGAATGTGACTATGACTAACCTTGCAACATGGGCACAAACAATCCCTAAGTGCCTTGCAGCAAAAACAGCAGAGACAACAGCAACATAATAAGAGAACAATAATACCAAATACAACCAATGGCCAAATAAATGATGCTGGCATGCCAGTATCATTATTTCTTGATGATTCAAAGAATGTTTCCTGCTGCCTGTAAATCTGAGTAAATGTTCTTTCAGGAGTGGTTAGCTGTTTGTAGACTCTAGTAGATGATGGTTCAGTAGATGTCTGCTCTCTGGTACTACTATCACCTGGGTCATAATTTATTTGGGATGTGAGGTACCTGACACACCCAACAAATATCTAATAATCTGACAGTGAAGATCCCAAACTTGTGTATACCTGTATCCATAAGTTTTGAAAGAAGGATGTAATGTTTTTCATCACACTTTGTTGTGTTTGATGTTGTGTTTGATGAGAAAATTTGTTGTAGTCAACATTTTTGATCATTAACTGTCAAATGTACAATATTGTTGTGTGGGGCAGTTTGAATACAATAGTTGTACAAGTAGTATTGACTATCTGGCAACCAAAAGCTACTGACCAGTATGAATGAATCGACACTGGTTATGGCTGATGCCCAACAAATGAAAATTTGAACCATTGCTGTGATGAAATGAAACACTTAAATCACTTGATTCATCAATATTGATACTTAATTGACAGTTATATCATAAATAGTATAGTGTTGCCCCACATGCATGATTTTTTCTGTGGAAATGTGGTTTAAATTTGTAAGAAGTGTTTTGTGTACCTTACTTCCCAATTAAATCAGGGGCCTGGTCTGCTGGTTGTTTGTTGTGACTAGTGATGGAATGGCGCCATGGCGCTGGCGCCATTTGAGGGCGCCAAAGGGCGCCGCGCCATGGCGCCATTGGCGCTTGGCGCCCTTTTTCTGTGGCGCCCTTGGCGCCTGGCGCCCACTTTCTGAAAGGCGCCATGGCGCCCTTGGCGCTTGGCGCCCTTTCTCCGTGGCGCCCTTGGCGCCTGGCGCCCTGCCCTAAAAGGGCGCCAAAATGGCGCCAGCATGGTTTCAAGGTGAGTGCTGCGTGTATGAATAAAAAAGAAAAAACGGGTCTGTGAATGATCAAAATTCACTGGAAAATAGACAAAGTGGTGTGAGTGGATGTATACGTTTCATCCAATTTTTATCAGATGCGTGTAACGGATCAGAAGCTGAGCATGATAGACCGGTGAACTTGCAAACTCGTAAATCAACGGATTGAAATTATCGGAATTCCGTTGTCGTCCGCTTCAAGAAAACATAAATTGGAAAATCTATTTGATGTGCATTCATTGTTTTGTCGAATGAGAATTTTCAAAGTCTTTGAATTGAATTTCATGTGTGTGTGCGGTTTTTGCACAAAAGTTTGTTGCTAGTCTCATTTTTGCTGATTACATCCTGGAGAACATGAATAAAGAAGTGAATGTGTGCACTACAGTGCTGGAGAAGCATTTTTAGCACACGCAGGGTATTCTACTCGCTTTTTTATCATGGCGCCATTGGCGCCTGGCGCCCTTCTTTTCAATTGGCGCCATGGCGCCCTTGGCGCTTGGCGCCCTCTTTCCGTGGCGCCCTTGGCGCCTGGCGCCCACTTTCCGAATGGCGCCATGGCGCCCTTGGCGCTTGGCGCCCTTTTTCTGTGGCGCCCTTGGCGCTTGGCGCCCAGTTTCCGAATGGCGCTGTAGGTAGAAATATGGCTAACTAATCATGCGTAGAAACGTAACGACAATTTTGCGCAGACACTCCGACGACTCGAGAACGACCATGTACGACCGAATGACGACCCGCGGTGCACAGGGAAGTCACAGTGAACGTGCGGTTCGCTGTGCACTGCAAATCCGCCAACGAAGCCGCAGCCCCAGGACGGTACGCCCGAATGGACACTACTGCGGCCATGAATTTATTAATTAATTTCTTTTCCGTTAATTACGTAATTATTTCCCGTGTGATGATAATTTTTCATTTCATGTTTCATTAAGTAAGCTAATTAAGTTACCCGCATTGTTAGTTAATTAAGTGACTACTTCCGTTTTTCTTTTAAATGCATTTACTAATATGTACTTTCGAATGTTATAAGTTTTAGGTTTTATCAAGGTTACATTTTTTGGTCAAAAGGGTGCAGTGTCTGAGAATGGGTTAGAAAGGCTTTAATGTTTCTAGTTAAGCTAACAGGTGTTGACTCGGTTAAATGCTTAGACGCCCCGATAGATAACATTCAGAAAATTCCCCGACCAAGTGCTTTTTACTTAGGACTAGGTAATGGGTGGAAAAGTGGCAAACGGCAATTATTGTCGGCATGCGACTGCAAGACACATGCAGAGCACAGTTTACAGTGAAGAGCACAGTAGTGCCAATTAATTATTCCCATCACCCAGGGTGATTGGTGAACTCACAAGTGCTAGTGTTTTGTGGCGCGTGTTCGGTCCCAAAGTTCCAGCCCTTACCCGGCAATGCAATAACCTTGAACAACCCCCGCAAATGAGCGTTCTTTCTGTGGCCTTGGTCGGGCGCGCTATAAAATATTTTCACCTAAAGGGGCGCAGGTTGATAACACGTGTCACACCACCTGCTCTCGACTGTACCGTAACCTCTGAATAGAAACCCAGTTCTCGACACTCACCTACGAGATAAATTGTGTTTTAATTACGTCAATGGTAATTACAGTTACTTTACGCTCGGTTTAATTCATATTTGTACCCGTTTTTATTTAATTAGATCTTTTTCCCGCATTTAATTAATTTACTTGTGCCTTGTACGCTATGTTTACGGTTTTCCAGTGATCATTGAATTCGCCTTATTATTTCGCTTATTATGGTTAATTGTTGTGTCTTTGATTTAGTATTCATTTCGTTTATGGTAGATTTTGGTGATTATAAAACGCGCTGATTTTACATTTTTTCACCCACTAGAGGCTATACGACTCACTTGAGCTATTGTGAAATTGACTCTGACTATATTGCTAAATAAAGTTCCCGTGAAAACCAACTTGGTCCCCCTGAAGCATACTAACTGCTTAAATTTTAATTTGAATTTTATTAATTTCGGCTTTACTTTAATTACGGCTTATTAACAATTAATCGAAGTAAACCGCCGGCAGCAGTTACGAAAAAGGATTGGTAAGTTGCCGTGTCCGTCCTCAGGAACTGTCAGGACCCCAAGGGGTACTGGCGCCGTTCCTGATTTGCGTGTAAAATCCCCGTACCATAAAAACAATTATTTATTTAATTACGCACGCAATTAGAAGCGCAAAGGGACCGGAATTTACAATTCTCTGCCGCGGCAAAATTCGACGAGCGGCGTATTTTTGTGGTAAAAACGGAAACTAGTAAAATTAGTAAAAACGTAAAATATCTGACAACTGGTAGCGTAGCGAGTGGTTTCCTAAGCAAGCCATAAAGTTTTCTGTCTGGGGCGCCTGATCAACGCCTCTACAAAAAACGGCTTCACGGATAACGAGTCACCCCAAAGGGAATTGAGATCGAGGGGGCCAGCAAGCTTACAAGGGGACACCATAGAACAAGTTTGGCACGCTGCGTTGGAGAAGCAAAAACAAGCACGAAGGCGCGCGCGACAACAGAAGGCTGGGCAAGAAGTGGACGCACAACTTGCTGCAGCAGAGAGTCAAGCAGGAGACAGTGAGTCGAACGATTCGGTTAACCCTGAAACAGAAGCGCCGGAAGCGCTAGAGGAGAGTGAAAGTCAACGCTGGTCTGGACAGACAGCTGAGGACACCCCGGTAATCAGATTATCAACGGTTGAAGGCGCAGGGCCTGCGCCAGACAGTTTTAGTCAGTGGAAGACGCCAGCTGTACCGGCAGCGGCACGGCAGCTAACGTCCAGCGCAGAAACTGAAGAAGCGCCTGGGACAAGCAGACAAGCTGCAGGAAAGGAAGCAGGAAAGACAGGTAAGTGGTCTAAGCTTCGGAGGACACTGGGTTGGAGCGCGGGCAGCTCATCCATATCGCCTGGAGTGCGATCGGGTTCTGAAGTCGGTTCAGACGGATACGTTGGTGACAGCGAGCCTCTAGGGCAGCCGTCGATTCAACGTGATTACCCTTTGATTGCAGCTGAGCTGGGAGCTACTGCAGATCAATTTCCCGTGATTGAAAATACCGTAGCGGAATTACTGGAGACAGCGGCGCAGAGCGGAGACACTTCCCCGGCGCTGCAGTTAAGCCCACCGAAGAGCACTTCGACGCCGAGAGACGTGTCAGGTAACAGCAGTCGGAATTTATCGAGCGACCAGTCGAGATCGCAGAGCGCAACTGCAAAGGCTAGACGCCAGTTAATTAAGACTGAAATTTCAAGTAATCCCCCCGTGATAATTATTAGCAGCCCCGCAAGCAGAATGACAAACAACGGCGCGAACCAGACGGCGGCTCCGGCGCTGGAAGACAGGTACGCAAAGGTCACTAATGCGGACTTAATTTACCAAGCTACCATAATGGATCTGGACCCGGTGCAAACAACGCCAACCTGTGCACAATGGACACCTAAAAAGGCATGTGCAGCTGCGAAGAAATGGGCAAACATGATGAGTCAGGCGAGACCGGTTGGTGCTTTCTCACAGAATGGTGAACCAGGGGACTTGCGTATGGTGACACTAATTAAAATTGCTATGAATTTATGGGGAAGTGACCCAGTCGCCGAGATACCTAGGGTGGAACATTACTTGCAGGAATTCGAAGCGCACCACAGCGTACATGGCGATGATATAGTTGACCTGACAACTGCGTACCAGCAGCATAATCAAGCTCTACAAAATCAGAACGCGACGCTGGGAGGAAATTCACCGGCCAGTGGCCAGCAGCCGATAGTGCTGACCAATGGTCAAACAGCGCCTTTACAGTCATCAACGGTACCAGCGGCGCCCCCGTCGGCAGCTGGAACAAACCAGGTGAGAACTGTTACGCAGCGACGCGCTTGATCCCGCTCGCCGGCGTCTTCAAGAAGCTCGTCAGCTACATCTGAAGTGGCGCGGCCCACGGACCCGGGACAAAATTGGCAATTAGAACAAAGCAACGCGGCGGTCATTACAGCCCTAGCACAACAATGTGGATATTTTCGCGGCAAACCAAATGAGGGTTTCAGGGACTGGAGAAGGAGCTGGGATACGGTATGTGATGCGCTGCGCATAAAATTACAGGAGCGGAAGCCGCTGGTAAAATTGTTTTTGAAAGGCAGTGCCAGAGCCATTTTCAACACTCGATACAGGGAATTGCGTGACCTGAATTACAAGGACATGATGCAGGCACTGGAGAAGTTCTATGAAAACCCAAATGACAAACATCATGCACAAAGAGAGATTTTTGAGACGCGACAGGGCGCAGATGAGTCGGTACTAGAATGGGCGGTACGTTTGGAAAAATTAATAAAACGCGCCTATCCAGGCATGGGTCATGAAAAACGAGGTGATACATGCATGATAAAATTTCATGGAGGGCTGAGAAATGAAATTCGGCGAAATGTACCTGTCACGGCGTCTATCACTTGGAAGGAGATGGTTGACAACGCACGTGCACAGGAGAGCTTTCTGGAAGCAGAACAGAGCCAGAATAAGGGAGAAAAATCCAAACAGGATGTGGTTGCCAGCGCTACAGACAAGGTAATGGACAGGTTGATGGCGCTAAACATGCCCGCCATGGCTGGACTGCCGTCCCAGGCCGACAAGACGTTAGAAACAATGGAACAGAAAATGACTGAGAGTGTTGCCAAATTCGACTCTGTGCACCAAGAGATAGCGAAGAAATTAGCGCAACTGGGCGCGTTGGAAGGTAAACTTTTGGGATTGAATAGGGACCCCCCTAAATTGCCCCCACGAAAATTTGACAAAGGATGTTGGGAATGTGGCTCTGAAGAGCACATCAGATATGAGTGTCCCAAACTAACTCCAGAACAAAGGGAACAGTATTTCAAAAGGAGCCGCGGCGGCGGAGCATCCAGAGGAAATGGACGTGGGCGCGGCGGAGGACAACGTGGTGGCTATCAGAGAAATGATCAAGCCCAAGCGATGCAGCCAGGTATGATGCCCATGCAATACGCATATCTGCAGTGGCAACCAGCTCAGCCGATGCCTGTGCAGCCGGCGCAGACGGTACAGAGGGCTAGCGATATGAACATGCAACCGCAGATGATGGCTTATCAAACGCCGCCAGCTAATTGGATGGCTATGGGACCGGATGGGCGCATGCAACAATATAACATGCAACCGGTACAGGTAAGCAATCCCCACGTAGAGTCGCTGAATCCCACGCGAGTGACCAGTACGACTGGAATGACCATGCATGTGCGCGAAGATGATCGCTGCATGATGATACGTCCCGTTAATAAATTAATCCCTGTGATGCAAGGCTTGGAATTAGAGGCAGATGAACCTGACGAACTGGTTCCAGAGTCACCCGAAGAACAACAGCGCACTACGGGAATGCATGTGCTCGCGCAAGAGCGGGAATTCTGGATCAAACCATGGGCATACATGCGAACCGAGAAAGGTTACTTGTTTCGAACTACCTGGCTGGCCTTTCTACGCAGGATTGGAATGCATGATTTGAGAGAAACGGACTGTACGTTGTGGCCTAATTGCCCTGCAGACGACCACTCGGACACGCTGACTGAGGTGCCCTTGGATGTGCTCATGAACATCAGCCTGGACCCGTTTTTGTACGCCACGCCGGCCGCCCTGCCGCCACGTACTGGCTCCAGCAACCAGATAGACAGGTATATGGGTTTTCTGTCTACTGAGGAAGGGGTGCGCCCCGCGCCGCGCGCATATTCAGAACCCCCCTACATGCCTCAGGTCGCACAGTCGCTGTTTTTCGTATTGGCAGTTGGGTTAATTATAATGGGATTAGCCTTTTTGCCGGGCGCGGGCGCAACTACCATGCCCTCGTTTCCACTGCTCTGCAGTGACTTGACGGATCACTACGATTTATACACGTACCCCCCCCTACCAAATTGCACGGCTATTGTTGACACTACGGCGTCATTAGAACGGCCACGAAAATTAACACTGACAATATACAAGCGAAACATGGTAGAATACCGTGCGGCAGCGCACAGGTGTGTGGCCTCTACCAGAACGGCAAGGACGTATCAGAACTTCTGGGGCGACGTAACGCTGGAAAAATTTGATTCCAACCCCCGAGCTGTGGGCGCCGCTGAGTGCGAAGGCATGATTAAATATCATAAATGCAACAATGGGCCCATGACCCCTGTAAGTGATCTGGACAACGCATGGGACACCCAATACCCCACCAATGTTAGCTACTCAGGACATGGATTGTACTGTTGCAAATGGGTGAGTAAAACGACGCCACACTGCGGGCTATTTCGAGGGGAAGTACGAATGAGATATGGAGCCAACACCATGCAAAGCACGCTGGGTGAGGTTAGTAAGTGCAATTACGAAATGGGCACATGCACGCTAGAAGACGGCAGCCAATTAACATGGAAACCGAACCCGAAAGCGGAATGCCCTTATGAAAAATGGCGCGAAATGCATGGACGCATTAGACAAGATATCTGGTTAGCCGATGATCATACACTATCACTGTCTTTCAGAGCACATGAAGAGGTTGAATCATGCGGCATCAAACTATGGAAATCGGATCAGGATATAGTAGTGGCCCCATTTGAAAAGGCAGTGATTCGAAGCGTCAGACAAAAACGAGCGCAAGGGCGACCCACGCTGGGAATAGTGAGCGCAGGCCAATTAGCAGCCAGCATGCAGGCGGTATACGAAACAGCAGAACAAACTATGCGTGCCCAGGCCGTAGCCACATGCAAGAATGTGCAACACTTCCAAGAATTTGTGCGCCTGGCTATGAGTGAACACGCTACTACGACAGCCCGCTGGTACATGAATGATAATGAAATAATTGCCAAACCCGCGCCGGACGGATTTTTGGTATACAAATGCTTCGCGGTAAAAACATACGAGATCATGAAAGAGGAAAAGTCTCCAGAATGCTATGAAACGGTACCTGTGCAAGTTAGTGTACACGGGCAAAATGTGACGTTGCACCTGAATAGGTTGACAAACATTTCGCACTTTCAAGCGATCCCAGGATCATGCACCAATGCTCACAATCGTGTGGTAATGTTGAATGGACAGTGGTACAAATATCTACCGGAAGTAGGCGGCCTGGAACATTTACCTATGTATAACACACACAGTTTCCCGCAGAAATGGCAACAGGAAAAGGTTAAGGATGTGCATCATCAGATTTTTGCCGCCACGACCATGTACAACTTATCAGAACTATTGCCGACGACCACCCTAAATGACGTATGGCATGCATACTCAATCGTGCGGCAAATTACGCAGGGGGCGGAGCCGAAGGTGGAATCACACATGCAAAGGCATCGAACCTTGGCAAAATCGGTATTGGCGCTGGGATGGTGGGATTTTGACACCTGGCGCACCTGGCTACAAGTATGGATTTACCTGATATGTGCACTAGTCACCATGCAGTATCTACTAGCCGCGCTCATGGCTGCAGCGCCGGAAATGGCCGTGACTATGGTGAACCGAGCAAAGGAAAAAATCAGAAAACGACCAAAGACAGAAGAAAAATCCAATGTCATTGTCGAACTGGCTGAGGACCGCCCTAGCGAACAGGTGAAGGTAAGAACGGTAATTAACCCGTGCGTGGGAATGCCAAGTGGCATGCCCGCACTCACGGGCGCGCGTCGTTTTCCCGCTATACAATACAGTATCAATAGAAAATGCGATCTGGAAGAAGAATCGGTATGCATGATCACTTTCTCGACGGAAGAAAGAGATAACATACATCAAGTAGCCAACCGACGTGAGGAAATCGTGCATGTGTACTACAGCCCATCCATTACCATAACCATCGATGGGAGAGAATATCGAAGATGTCTACTGGACACAGGCGCCATGCGCTCATTATGCAACAGAGACGTGCTGATGCGGCACAAGGAAAAGGCTACTAAGCATGATGAAGTTTCACCTATTGGAGCCCTCAGGTGTGCAGCAGACTCGAAACTTTTGGTATTGGGACAGATGGAAATACCGGTAACCATGGGAAACCACACCTTCGGGATTGTGTTTCAGGCAGTGAACGGATTAGCAGGTGAAATTTTAATTGGCGCAGACGTCCTGCGGCACATGGTAGTAGACCTACCTGCAAGAGAACTACGAATCCCTACGGCTAACGCGATAATTCCTTTTGACAACCCCGACCCGGAAGTGCAGCAGCGCAGAATTTACGCCATTGTGAACGAAAAAATAGAAATTCTGGCTAGACATGAAGCGCTAGTGACGGCGAAATTATCTGCCCCCATGGATGAAAAGTTATTCACAGTCATGGGATTGGATACGGTAGGCGAACGCTGTGGAGTTATGGCTGCTTCAGCGGCGTATGAAACCAGTGCCCCCGTGTTTCAGGTGAGATGTGCAAATGTACGAAACCAGCCCGTAGTGCTACAGGTAGGACAGCGCATTGCAGTGGTCGAACCAGTGGACTGCGTGCTGAAGGTGAAACCTGGAGACCCCCCCGCTGAATGGGTGAAGCAGTGCTATGACAGAGATGTGTGTCGACAGGTTCAAGCGACTGAACCCCCCCCCCAAAGTAGCCGAAGACAAATTAGGACCTCCACTGCAAGTTGCATGTCCAGATGGACACGTGATGGAATTTACCGTGCCAGAAACATTGACGGACGAACGCAGAGAGGAACTGAAAAAGGTGATTCTGCAGTACAAAGAAGCTTTTGCCCGACATAAGTATGACATCGGCTACAGCGAATTAGTGGACTACCGGTTGCAATTAGTGGACAAAAAACCAATTGCATGCAGAATGTACCGGTTGAGTCTGGATGATCAGCAATACTTAGAAAATCATTTGAGATGCCTCATTGAGCACGACATCGTGGAACCCAGTACGAGCCCGTATTGTGCCCCCACGTTGGTGGTATCCAAACCGGATGGATCGAAGCGGATGGTAATTGATTACAGACGCCTGAACGCTGTTTTGCACGCTCCCCAATTCCCATTACCCCGCTTAGATGAAACAGTCGAATCTTTATGTAGCTGCAAGTATTTTTAGCAGTGCTGACATAAATCAAGCTTTCTATAACATTGCTTTGCATCCAGATGATCGACACATTACGTCATTTAGAAATGTTTTTGGACAATTTCAACTGAAACGTTTACCAATGGGATTAAAATGCTCACCCAGTTTAGCGCAGCGCTGTTTTGAATTAGCTATGGCCGGCTTAATACATCGAAATGTGTTATTATACATCGACGATTTACTGATTTATAGTGCAACCTGGGAAACACATTTATATGACATAGGGCAGGTGTTGGAAAGATTAATTAGGAATAATTTCAAAATTAGCCCAAAAAAGTGTTTTTTCGCACGCGTCACAGCTGTACGCTTTCTAGGATTTATGATTGGCCGCGACGGCGTGTGCGTACCAGATGATAAACGGCACATAATTCAGGACTGGCCGGTACCCACTACCGTAAAAGAGGTCAAAGGATTTCTGGGAGCTATCGGTTTTTTCAGACGCATGATTCACAGATGCGCAGAGCTAGCTGTACCCTTGTCAAATCTCACGCGTACGGGACCAAGAGAAAATTACAATAGCGACACCCCGGTGGATTTGACATCAAAACCCAAGGCACTGGAAGCTTTCCATAAGCTCAAGGAAGCATTGTTAGGAAGCCCATGTCTGCAGTTTCCCGATCCTAAACGTATGTTTATAATTATCACGGACGCCTCTAAAATTGCTGTTGCAGGCGTGTTAGCACAACGAGCAGAGGACGAGAAAATACTACATGCATGTGCCTTTTACAGCCGGAAGTTAGGTGCAACCCAAAGCAAATGGCCAGCAATTTCACTAGAAGCATGTGCAATCTACGAAAGTATACGTAACTGGCATTGTTATCTGGCGGGACGGCCCTTTGAAGTCTGGACCGACGCCAAGAGTATTTCGTGGGTAAAAAATCCTAATTTAGAGACTACCCCGCACGCCATGCTACACAAGTTCGCGTTAGCAATTACGCCGTACCAAATCACGTTCAAACACTTGAGGGGAAAAAGCAATGAACTAGCTGATGCATTGTCTAGAAGACAAGACGCACCAGTGGTATTTGACGAGAAAAAGGACCTGGATGAGGCTTTTGAGCAGTTTGCACAAGTTACGTGCCGTGAAATCGCTATCCCGCACGATAAGCAGGTTACGGTAGCTGCGGCGCGCAGGGCGGAGTTACTGCGACCAATCAGCGACCGGACGCGCGGGCGAAAAGAGGCGGAGTCACCCGGGCTGCGAGAGCGGCAGCGGAATGCGGAAGCGCCTGGAACTGGAACAATGGCTGGTGGTTCAGGAGCCGGAAATGGAGTTGTTTCGGGTTTAACGGGTGCAACTAAGCGCAGTACAATCATGGCACTACCTCCAATGACTTCGGTTGACAAATTGAAGCGACTACAAGCAGAAGAACCATACATAGCCACAACTATAGAAGTGTGTCGCGCAGATAATTTTTACAGCGCCGCGCCGTATTTTATTGACCAATACGGTTTGTTACGTCGCCAAGCGGGAACGTCCCAGATACCAGGTATACAATTATACGACCCAGTATGTATTCCATCGGAATTAGTTCCGTTCGTGTTAGAATTAGCTCACAATCACCCTACGGCGGGCCATTTAGGAATAATAAAAACATTTGAAAGGTTACAGGAATTCGCGTGGTTTCCAGGAATGCGGCCAGAAAGTGCGCGCTGGGTTGCCACCTGCCCTTCGTGCAACGCCAAGAAAGGTCTCAGAGCGGCAATGCGAACTCAAATGGTGTGCCGCCAGGTAGCCAAAAGGCCAGGTGATGTGATAGCAGTAGACGCAATAGGACCTTTACTAACCACGAAACGCAGAAACCGACATGTGTTAGTATTTGTTGATCAGTGCACACGTTTTGGAATTGCTGTGCCCGTTCCCGACATAAAACAAGACACAGTATCATTTGCATTTCTGTTGCACATTCTACCTATATTTAGTGTGCCGGCCATTATACTCAGTGATAACGCCCCTAGCTTTACCGAGGGCACTTTTGCCAAGCTTCTACAATATTTGAACGCGACCCAACATACATCATTTGCGTACACCCCCAAGAGCAACGGAATGGTGGAACGTAGGAATGGTGTTCTGATGGAAATAGTATCACACTACGTAAATCGTACACATGACGATTGGGACATACATTTAGGCGCCGCTGTACACGCGTACAATACATCGAAACACCCTTCCTTGCAAACCACCCCCTATGCGTTGCTATTTGGCAAGCCTGCTGCGTCCATGTGGGAGCGTATGATCGAGCCTCCCCCTGACAACGAGGCATTGCCCTCATTGCCGCATAAGCGCGCTCTTATAAATGAATTAGGCGCGCGTCTGACCACAGCACGCGAAGCAGCGCACACCGCTTTAGCAAAGGCGCAGCAAAAAGAGCAATTTTACGCCAATCGCCGTGCGCGCCGATTGAATGTGCAACGCGGGCAAGCGGTACGCGTATACACGCCGCGTATTACTCAGTTGACGGGCCCTAGTAAGAAATTCGCGCCTCGCTTTATCGGCCCGTATGAGTGCATTGATTATGCCCACCCATTAGTGACTTTATTCAACAATATTAATAAGAAAATTTATGTAGTTCATGCAGATCGTTGCAAGGCAACCAGTGAATATTTAATTCCCCCTTCTTACAGTGAATTATACGACAACGACTAAAATTGATTAATTAGCCGTTACGACCATCGCCGTCGCGTCAAACAACCCGGAACCAGGTATAACAGGTATGAAGTGTGTGTGAAAGTGTGCGTGTGTTTTTAGGAAGCTCGTGCACCCCTTTTGCCCACGGGCAACTGGACCGCACGAGTTCTTATTACTTTCCCCGTTCATAAAACTTTGTAATTAATTATTTTATCACATTGTTATAATTATAATGGCTTCGGCCTCTCGTAAACGCCCATTTGAAGGTGCAGACGCCCCGCCCATTAAATCCAAGGAGACAAATACACATGGCGCCTGCGGCGGCGGAACCATCCCCCCACGACAACTTTACCGCGCGCAGCAGATGCAAAATGGACCGGAAATCTACCCCAGCAGAGGGAAATTCGAAGGTTGGGTAGATAGGGTGTATATTGACTCGGGCGCCGACGGGCATGTTGAGTATCAGTGCCATGTGAGAATTTCTGAGCAGACGATGGCGATACTCAGCGAAAACGAGCAGTGGGTGAATGCGGATGAAGCCTATCCGTATTTTTATTATTCGAATAAGCGGGCCAAGGCGGCTAGGGACAAACGGACCACCCAGCTGGTGGATTTGTGCGCGAGAATTCAGAAACAACACCCCTCGATGTTCCTGCCCCTGGTGCGCCACGGGATGCGTTTCTCGGCGACCGCAATCGCACAAAAAATAGAAAATCCCCGGTACTGGGAGTTTACCGGCGTCGCAATATGGGGTAATCAGACAAAGTGCCCCTTAAACGTTGCCGCCCCCGTGGTCGTGAGTACGCAGGGCACGCGGCGCGTCACTCAAGCGGCACGTACATTGACGCGCGGCGACACTTCCGGCTACCAGCCCTACACGAGCGACTGGAAAACGGCGCGGCTGCGAGCGGCCTTCACGCCGTCGAATTACAAAAATCTGGAACCGCTGGGCGCGGCGGAGCGGGGCGATGCCGGGCCGGAAAAGTTGGTCATCTTACACAGAGAATATGTAAGTGACAGTAGAGTGGAAAATTTGAGTGCGGGACAGTTGGGGCTGGCCCACGTCGAGTATCACGACTTGAATGATCTGGACGTGTTTGGCGACGAATTCTACGGCCATGCGTACGGGCTGCAGGTCGCCACGGCCGAGGACATCAGCACAACGGGCATCCAGCCAGACACAGAGAACCGAGACAACATGGACGCGTTTCTCAGGTATAAATTGGGCATTTTAGCAGCGGCCCATTGCTATAACGAGTCATTTTTGCGGTTTCGGGCGAAACGCGCAACGGATGTGTGCGCACATGTGTCCTGGGAGCACACGCCGCAGGGCACTGCATGCGATATTATGGTGCGCCGCCCGGACCCAGAAGAATTGCAAGCTGACACTTTCGAAGGACCAGAAGAGCAGCGCGTGCGTTTGCTGGAGCAGGTGAACACGCAGACACAGCTGTTGAACCAGGCGACGCCCATGTCGGTGTTGAGCTTGGTGCTGGCCAGACCGGACGAAGACAAACCAGCGGCGGGCACCCACAATCTATCAGTCAGAATTACCAGCGTGGAATCAGAGCCAACCACTACAATGCTGCGTGCGAAGTTGGACATGGCGGCGTCGCAATCAGCACTGCCCCGAACCCTGGAGAGTGGAAGATACATGGTGCGCGGCTCGAACGACTCGCCCAATTACGACCGAACCATGCGGTCGCTGCAAGCCGCCCTGAACAAAGCGCCGGTCGGCTGGGTGCCAAAAGTGGTTCAGGGGTCAAAAGTACTCACCCTGGAGGCGCAAATCCAATTAGCTGTGATATTGAATTTGCGTCTGCTGGATGACGAAACTGACTGGGCGCTCATTAGCCGCGAGGCTAATGAGTTGTACGAATCATTGTTCAGAGGAAAAAACGAACAAATGATTCAGGCCAAATTAGGTGAGTTTTTGCCGCAGCAGGGGCAGGTAGAAGTTTTAGGAGCTGTGATCACAGCCGTGCGAATGCGCAAACCCCTTTTGATTATGTGTGACTCGCCTTTCGGGTCCGGGAAGACGACCACACAAAATCAACTGGCGTATGTGTGTTCACGCGGCTATAATTATTATAACTCGAGACCCAGGGTGCGCGCGGGCTCCGACTTGCCATCGGACAAGCAGCCGAACGCCAAATACCATTCGACGCTCATCACGTGCACGGTCAACTCGGCGGCCGACGAAGGCGCGCGCAGGGCCCTGACCAATCTGAATAAATTAGGGCAGCGGGATATTTTTGGGGCTTTAGAAGTTTTATTGCGGGAGCGCGCGAAATGGACCGCTATGGCTGATACGCCATTTTCTGAAATGCAAAAACTGGAGGGTTTTGAAGAATTTTTGAAATTAAGAGCGGCATTTCCGGTGCGCGTTTTGAGTCCCATGTGGGAAACTGACCCCACTTATAACACCACCCCCGCGACCCAATTGCCAACCCTGCACACCCTAGCACAGCGAACCGGCCACAACATCGTCCGCCTCAGCCCCGAATGGACGGCAGCGCTGGAAAAGTACGACGGCGCCAAGAAGGACTACGAACTGGTGGACGAAATCATCAACAACTGCACGGACGACGCCGTCATACGCGCGCAGCTGACCGAACAGGTGCCCTTTCTCACCGCCGACGATGGAGACGAGCAGCCATTCGATGACTTCGAGGCAGGCGTGGCGGGCGCCCGGGCTGGTGAGGCTAGTTTAGCTGATCAGGGATTTTGGGGTAAGGTGCTACGTAGGGCGCTGTCTAAATATGTCAGGGCTACGGTCAGGCTGCACCGGGTGTTCTTGGAGGTGGTGCAGCCCGGTCAAATCCATGTCACTTTAGACTCCGCCCACGACGCCCGTATAAAAAGTGTGACTGCGTGTGCGGTAATTATTGACGAAGCGTCTTTGGCGTCTGACGCTGCAGTAATTAGCGTGGTTCAGGCGGCTCAGCTCCCAGTGAACGGCATGCTACTTCTATTTGGAGACAGTAAACAATTGACGCGTATGATTCGCGTGCAAGACTGGGTGGAGCCTGTCCTGAAACCCGACCCCACCCTCATTGATAGGCTCACACAATACCAACTATGTCCCGTGGTTCACTTGGAAACAGTGTTTCGCGGGCATCGCCAGCTCATTCAGGCCAACTCAGTGGCGGCGTACAACGGACTGCTACGCGCCTACAACGACACCGCAGCGCACGGCGCCACCATGTTGCCCGCACCTGGCGACTTCGAGGATGGCGTCATGCTGTCATCAACGTTGGTGCACCAGGGCTGCGAATCAAAAGAGGGCATGTCCATTATCAACAAGAAGGAGCTGCGCATCATCCTGCACCTGTACGACTACCTCGTGGCCACAGTGAAAGAAGATCCCACCCTGCCCTGGGCAGATCTTACCGATCCCGCTAGTTTGCTAATTGTCTGTTTTTATGCGGCGCAGGCGCGCGCCCTAATCAGTCGACTAGTAGCCCATACAGAACACGACGCGGCTTACTGGGCCACCCGCGTGATCACTGCCGACAAAGCACAGGCCCGTGAAGCGGAAGTGGTCATCGTTTCCTGCGTGCGCGGCAGCCCGCCTACCGACTCCGCCCAGCTGGATGCCGACCCCAAGAAGGCGTATGGTAGAGTTGGATTTGTAGCAGAGTTGCCCCGGGGAAACGTAGCCACCTCCCGCGCCAAATGTGTGCGCATCGTGGTGGCCAACGCTGAGACCATGTTGTGGTCAACCTTTTTCCACCGGTTTCTGACGGTCGAGCACAAAGCCGACCGGATTTACTCTTACGAGTCAGGCCAAATTTGGGGAAACGTGTTGGGATTTTGGCCTCCGGAATGGCGCCCGCGGGCCGACTTGAAAGAACTAGTCGGACCAGACAGATACCCGGCCCTCGAAGAAGAACTGCAGGCGGAATGTTTGTCTGACATTGAAACCGCCACCGCGGGCTCTGACTCCTCCGCAGACGCGCGGGAGGAGGGTGTGCCGGTGTTGGAGGAAGTGGTGCCCGTTGTCGAACCAGTTTACCGCCCTAATGAAGAATATTCCCCCATTAGCAACGACATGGCGGCCATGGCACTGCAGAACGTAGCCGAGCCCCCCTCGCCGCCGCCCGAGCACCACGACGCGGTCGAGGCCATCCCACTGCCACCGGAGGAAGCTCCAGCGCAACAGGTAGAACACCACATGGAAAATGGTAATTGTGAAAATTGATACGAAACAATTTTTGCCTAAGTCAATTATAAAAATTTTAAGGTGTAATAATTTATGCACAACTTTTGTCATCAGGAGAAACAGACAACTCTGTAACAAAAAATAATCAGCAAACAAAAAACATACTTGTTAATATTCCATGAAAACAATTAGAAAATCTTGTCGACGATCAATTTTCACACGCACGGACTGCGACATGTCGGTCGAGCAGGTAACTTGAATGTTGATTCCAAACTGCCCATCCAACAGTGGCACGATGCTGTGAAATAACACAGATTAGTAGTCTGATTAATTAGTTTCCAAAATCAAAAAAGAAAAAACTTTTTCTCACATCGAGCCCTGAGCGGGAACCAAAATTTCGAAGTTTCGAGCACAAAAAGCCGGCACGGCAGAAAGCTGATGCCATAATTCAAATGAAGACGAGCCATATTTGCACCCCCAGGGCATGTGACTGCCACAGCCGTCCACCAAAAAATGCAGAGAAGGCATGACTTTTGAATAATCAAAAAACGGTGCAAAAACACTTTTTCTGAACATGTTGTTTTTAGCCCGGAGGTAAAAAATTAATGGCTGGTGGGATTGTAGGTAGAAATATGGCTAACTAATCATGCGTAGAAACGTAACGACAATTTTGCGCAGACACTCCGACGACTCGAGAACGACCATGTATGACCGAATGACGACCCGCGGTGCACAGGGAAGTCACAGTGAACGTGCGGTTCGCTGTGCACTGCAAATCCGCCAACGAAGCCGCAGCCCCAGGACGGTACGCCCGAATGGACACTACTGCGGCCATGAATTTATTAATTAATTTCTTTTCCGTTAATTACGTAATTATTTCCCGTGTGATGATAATTTTTCATTTCATGTTTCATTAAGTAAGCTAATTAAGTTACCCGCATTGTTAGTTAATTAAGTGACTACTTCCGTTTTTCTTTTAAATGCATTTACTAATATGTACTTTCGAATGTTATAAGTTTTAGGTTTTATCAAGGTTACATTTTTTGGTCAAAAGGGTGCAGTGTCTGAGAATGGGTTAGAAAGGCTTTAATGTTTCTAGTTAAGCTAACAGGTGTTGACTCGGTTAAATGCTTAGACGCCCCGATAGATAACATTCAGAAAATTCCCCGACCAAGTGCTTTTTACTTAGGACTAGGTAATGGGTGGAAAAGTGGCAAACGGCAATTATTGTCGGCATGCGACTGCAAGACACATGCAGAGCACAGTTTACAGTGAAGAGCACAGTAGTGCCAATTAATTATTCCCATCACCCAGGGTGATTGGTGAACTCACAAGTGCTAGTGTTTTGTGGCGCGTGTTCGGTCCCAAAGTTCCAGCCCTTACCCGGCAATGCAATAACCTTGAACAACCCCCGCAAATGAGCGTTCTTTCTGTGGCCTTGGTCGGGCGCGCTATAAAATATTTTCACCTAAAGGGGCGCAGGTTGATAACACGTGTCACACCACCTGCTCTCGACTGTACCGTAACCTCTGAATAGAAACCCAGTTCTCGACACTCACCTACGAGATAAATTGTGTTTTAATTACGTCAATGGTAATTACAGTTACTTTACGCTCGGTTTAATTCATATTTGTACCCGTTTTTATTTAATCAGATCTTTTTCCCGCATTTAATTAATTTACTTGTGCCTTGTACGCTATGTTTACGGTTTTCCAGTGATCATTGAATTCGCCTTATTATTTCGCTTATTATGGTTAATTGTTGTGTCTTTGATTTAGTATTCATTTCGTTTATGGTAGATTTTGGTGATTATAAAACGCGCTGATTTTACATTTTTTCACCCACTAGAGGCTATACGACTCACTTGAGCTATTGTGAAATTGACTCTGACTATATTGCTAAATAAAGTTCCCGTGAAAACCAACTTGGTCCCCCTGAAGCATACTAACTGCTTAAATTTTAATTTGAATTTTATTAATTTCGGCTTTACTTTAATTACGGCTTATTAACAATTAATCGAAGTAAACCGCCGGCAGCAGTTACGAAAAAGGATTGGTAAGTTGCCGTGTCCGTCCTCAGGAACTGTCAGGACCCCAAGGGGTACTGGCGCCGTTCCTGATTTGCGTGTAAAATCCCCGTACCATAAAAACAATTATTTATTTAATTACGCACACAATTAGAAGCGCAAAGGGACCGGAATTTACAATTCTCTGCCGCGGCAAAATTCGACGAGCGGCGTATTTTTGTGGTAAAAACGGAAACTAGTAAAATTAGTAAAAACGTAAAATATCTGACAGCGCCATGGCGCCATTGGCGCCTGGCGCCCTTTTTTCTGGCGCTTTTCCATCACTAGTTGTGACCTTGATTTGAGAACATCTGCATGACAAACAGCTCTGTCAAATATATTCTAATTACACATTGATTGCAATTGGTTAAAAATAATACATAAATTCTAAACATGTAAAGACCCATAAATACCATACCTGACAAATTTCGTCTGTAGGTTTTGACAATTAGAGTTATGTATTCTTCAAGTGTTGTCTCATATTCAGATTGTTGCTGAGCAAAGAAATTTTGCCTGGATATAGCATTGTTAAGCATTGTTGCACTAATGTACTCTTCCATTTCTGTTGTTGGTTCAGCCCAAATTTCCTTATCCTCAGTGAAAATTACCAGTGCAATTGCTGCATAGGACAAAATTGAGTGTACATTTTCATATTTAAAATCCAAAACAATGATATAGTTGAACCTTTGTTGCAAGTTGTCGATTGAGATCCAAGTTTTGCTAGGTATTCCTGAGCAAATGTTTTGACTTCCAATCTTGTAGCTTTAATTCCAATACTGTCCAATTTTTTGCCCAGGATTGCATACAACCGGACACCTTCCCTATCGCAGCCAGTAGCTGGGAGTGGCAATAAAAAATTCAAACAAAAAAACTTTAAAGAAATAAGGAAAGTAAGGACACATAATAAACTTTTTGCCCATGTAATTGCCTTGACCATGCTTTTCAGCCTCCTTTCAAGGGAGACCTTGTCAGAATTTCTGGTCAGCACATTGTCAGGATCACACAACATTGAGAAGCCACCACATGCAGTTGCCTGTGTTTTGACATTTGGATATGTTGTCACTGACCAGCCTGATTTCATTTCTGGATTGTGGATACTGTTTTGTTGACATGTGCAATCTACTTTTACAGTTTAAATAAAAATACCAGTTAAGTATTTTACATATTTATCTTTTATTTCTTTCATATAGCCTAGCAGGGCATCCTTGTATTTTCCAGCCCTCACATGATTCAATTGAACTGATGACTTTGCTATACTGTTCAACTCATTCTTGCTCAGATACTTTTCCAGTTCATTGTTTGGCTCAATCCATATCTTTTTATCATTGATTGACAGAATTATTACTATGGCTGAAATGTGTAGTTTCATCCAATATATATAAACACAGTTACTTTTTGAGAAATAACGCTTTTGAGAAAAACTTAACCTTTATAACAAGGGTCACCATTTGTGGTCCATTGGGAAACCAATGAATCTGCAAATGCCCTTATTTCTGCATCACTGACCTTGGCACCAGAACTGGCCAGTTTTTTACTCAGGGCAACGAAAATGCTGATTCCATTTTTGGGGCATTGGGCAGTTGCTGTAGAGTGTTGAAATTTACAAAATGTTGAAATTTACACATAAAATTACAAGACTGACAAACCCACTTGTTTCTCTGTTTCAGCTAGGATATCAGCAGCATTTTGATCAAGTTCTGAAGTTTCGTCAGCTCTGAGCACTTGATTAGGGTCACATATGAAACCATTTGAAGTGGGTGAAATTTTGCATCCAGTTTTGTTGCTTTTCGGGTTGGGATAATTCTCTGAACTCCATGGTGTTTGGGATTGGCAATTTGTTAGTGATGTAAAAATTAGAAATAAAATTGACACAGTTGGGCTAGAGACCATTTTTTTCACCTGCATGGACAATGAATGTATTATTGAGAGAAATGAGTGTGTCTTTATAGTCTATGGTTTGCAACATGGTCAAAACAAATGCTGTAGGTTTTCAGCAATTTTTGTTTAAAAATTACCGTATTACCTAGAAATACCCACATGGGGGTTTATTATTTCGCTAGCAAAATTTTAGTGGGGTTAATTCGAGAGCAGGGTTGGTTTTATAAAAATTCATTTTAGTAAAATTGTATAAAATTGTATAAAAATTTTGTTTGATTTTTATTTTATTCTTGTTTCATTTTATTTTATTTTATTTTATTCCCAAAAGTCATTAATAAAATAAAATGACACATTTTACAAAAATTGTACAAAAATTTTACAAAAAATCAGAATCATGCATGCAAGGCCAGAAAAATGTTATAATTAGACCTATACATGAAAAACCTGTGACAAATGTTTCCCTTACTTTTCAAAAGTTGCATGCAGTATGTATTGTTAGCTAGCTGCAAGTGTAAAGTTACAATTATTGATAAGAATGGTTTGCATTTTCAGTAGAAGGACTAGTGGAGTGTGCTGGGCACATTTATAAAATGCAATGCAATTTGTCAATTGTCATGACAAATGTAAAGTAAAGTGTCAATTGTCATGCAAAATGTCAAGTGTCATGTCAAATGTCATGCAAAGTGTAAATTGTGTATCCAAATCTTGTGGTTTTGTATCCATAGTATGTATTGTATCCAAATCTTATGTTTTTGTATCCAAATGTTCACATAAGATTTGGATTCAACAACAACATAATTTGGATACAAAACATAAGACATAGATATCAAACATAAGATTTGGACACAATTTGCTTGACAATTGATACTTTATTTTTTACATGTCATGACAATTTACACTTTACCTTACATTTGTCATGACAATTGACACTTTGCATGACATTTTACATGACATTTGACACTTTACACTTGGGACTGCTCCCATATCCATGAATAAACAGGTAGAAACTCAAGCAATGAGATAAAATTTTACAAAAAAAAAGAATTTTTATACAATTTTACAAAAATACAAATTTTTATACAATTTTACAAAATTTTTACAAAAATTCGAATTTTTATACAATTTTTATTTTTATTCCTCAATTTTCCATTTTATTCAATTTTATTTATTCTTGAATATTCCATTTTATTGTTATTTTATTTTTATTTTTTTCTGAGATTTTGCCAACCCTGTTCGAGAGGGGTTTACTATTTCGTCGGAAATTTCCGTAAGGGTCATAGTAAATAATAGGCGTTTGCGTACCCAAAACAGGTAATAAATGTGTCAAAACAGGATATTTTGGAGACATAAAAACGTAGATAGCTACACAAACTAGTCTATGTGTAGCTGCAATACAAATTAGCAATAATAAATACATCATGTACATTGCATACATGATGTACATCATTCCGGAGGGGGGTATTTCAAGGGGAGGTATTTCTTCCCCAGCCCATTTTGAGGGGGGTTAATTCGAGGGGGGTATTCAAATGGGGATAATTCGAGGTATCACGGTAGGTCAATTTCGTGGCACAGCTGCACGTAAATATAAGTTCGATGGCAGTCAAATCACTGTTTTTAATTTACACTGTAAATACATATCAAAGCTGAAATTGGCTAAATGTAACGAGTGATCTGATGCCAAGTGCTCATTTTTTCATTTCATTTCAACAACAATACCATGGGTGGCTACACGAGTCATGGATATAAATGGTGTATCAAAAGAAAAAGGCGATTATAACATACGACAGGTACATCCTGCGGGGAGATAGGTAGGTGGACTGGTGAACTAATAAACGATCAAAAGTTACAAAAGAATAACCAAATATAGTGTGTTGCATAGTAGTAATAACCGTAACTAACAATACCAAGGCCTTGGATTTAATATAAGAGGTTATAATAGCGAGCCGGAATAACAGTACAAGAGTTGATTGCAAAATTGGCAAGTGAGGTAAGACTGGTGGATATTGATAATAGAAAACTGGTTTTATGATTGAGATATATATATTTCTCCCACAGGTTTTCTAAGATTGCATCAGATAGAGACATATTTTCTGTTCAACTGTGCATTTTTGCGGGAATGATCAAATACCGTTTCTTGTGCTAACTGTGGTCACTTTTTTTATGTGCCTCGTGTTAGCGCAATTCCGGTATGTCTGGAGTCATGCAACACTATTATTCCAAATGCTTGCATGCTTTCCACTTCCTCAATATGCAGTCAATATATTCACATATGTAAAACTAACATGTTTATGTGGATACTCACTGATGCATTAACTGTGTGTCAATTTGTCACTTTGGGTCACAAGAATTTTATAAAGGGCAGACAAGTGTGTGGAAAATATTGAGCGAGATTTGGAACATCCCAATTCCTGGATTGTCCTACACCGATCTATAGGTGCTGCATTCACTTCGTTCATGCAGCACATATTTCCACAACATTCTATAGTCAATGCTTTAAATAGCAAACTTCTCCATAGAGTAAGAATTGTATGCGCACAGGCATACAAGTAGTGTGACATTGTCAGCCAAAACATTGTATTATACTCTAAGCAATATACACAATTAGTCCAAGTTCTCTCTCGATTCGTGTTTTGCTTATATTGAATATGGTTTTGAAACAAGCCATGTCTAAAGAATACCCACGCAAGTTGAGTGGATAATGTTTCATAGACATTTAACGGTGCTGGTGATCCGACAAGATATCGTTTGAATCTTGATCTTGAAGTTTTCAGTGATCCAAGAGATATGTCCTTCCAGGCATTTTGTTTCGTAATTATTCAAAGACTATATTTGCCTGTAGATTCATCAACACCATTTTCTTTCTGTTTGGTCAGCGATCTACCTAAAGGACTGTGTCTACGGACACTCTTATTTCGTAACCTAGTCCATTCCGTATACACCAGTTTTGTAGTCCTACTGACCTTATTGCTATCTAGGTATCTCTGATGGTTTATCACAGTTTGCGCATACCATGCTCTCATTGTGGTAACATCACCATCGATAGCCAGACACCTATTCAATATATAAGATGGCGATTGTGTCACCTTCCTATACACCAACATTTGTATCCCTATGAGCCTTCGCAACATGCATTTGTTCACAGCAAAAAATGGATCCGTGAAGCGTGTGGAAGCGGGCTGGATGCACGTGAAGGGGCGCGCTTCCACATGCTTCCACATGCTTCCACCAACATCACGAAAATCCCGGTGAAGTGTCTTCCACACACTTCACCTATCTTCACCGCGCGCTTCACGCGCATCCAAAATGTGGAAGACACTTCACCGCGCTAGCGCTTCCACACGCTTCCCCCATGCACACATTTGCGTGGGAGCGCCATTTTAAGAGGCGTGAAGTCCCTTCAGATTTTCGTGATGTGTGAGGAAGCGCCGGTGTGCTTGGTGAAGCGTCGGGAAGCGTCGGCATGAAGACACTTCCCGATGCTTCACAGCGCATCCACACACCCATTTTTTGCTGTGGTTCAGGCCGTATATCTCTACACCATAGAATATTTTTGACATTGCATATAGCGTCCATAGTCTATTAGCTGCCCAATACGGGCGGATAGAGTAAGAACTCAACTCTGCGACTAATATAGCCGCTGTGTGAGCCCATTGGATTGTAAGAGAGCGTTGCTTAATAAAGCAATCCTTGTCTGATGATAGTGTAATACCTAAGTATTTTATTTCATCGACTTCACCAATGGATTGTAACGATCCCTTGCAATCCCTTCCCAGAAACCAGCATTTATGACTTTGAGCTTTTTGCCTAAAGTGCAGTACTTTGCTTTTATCTGGATTTACAGCAACCCCCCAACCAGGCTGGCCGCGAGTTTTCTGCGCGTGAAAAACACCGCGCTCGTTTGAGTGCGCGGAAACAATTTTGGTTCTGCGCGTAGAGTATACGCGCGCGCATTACGTTCACCGGAAAAACGAGCACGGAGCTACGCGTCAACGCGCGCGTTTATACAGAGGTCAAATGATGCAGTGCGTGGAAAATGTGTATTTTTTCACGGTAGCAAACACTATGCGCGCTCACCAAAACGGTTCCGCGCGAAGATAAAAATATTTACGTGCTTGTGTGCTCGCAGTTTGCGTCTGGCGAAAGCCGGAGCTGGGCAATTATGTAATTTTTGCTCCAGCAGTTTGCATTAATTAAACTGTTATGGTGGTCGATTAATGCAGGTCAATTAAGGTGTTATTAATGCAGGTCAATTAAAGTGTTATGGCATCAAGTGATTTGGCACCACAATTATCTAATTAATTGCCAGCTGCCGCAAGAATAACTTAATTGTTGTCACTATTACATGATTACGGGGGGAGGATGGTAATTATCTCATTATTGTGTACACGTGCCACTTGTAATTGCATGTGAATTGCTCAGAAACGCAAGCTGTTATTCCACTAACATATTTACACTTTAATGATGCAATTGCCCCCCCCACATGCTAGTTGACATCGCAAATTCATGTCAACTGAATCAGTTAGAATGTCAACAAAATGCTCTATCACATATACTGTAAATTTTATAAATTTTATTGTATATCCAAAACCCTGAATCTGAATAACGAACCAAAAATTATACAGTTTTTCATCACAATATTTCGTTTTTACTATGGAATAATTAATTACAAAATTTATCACAACTTTTTAACCATCAAATTTTGGTAGGATTCTGTGCAAAGTATGCGCTCCACCCGGTATAGGCGATTTTATTCAACAGGCTATTTGCAACAGAACATAATCCATTTGACACTGCGGTCATGTCTGTTTGAATTACAGGGTGGCCCTGTGACTGTATGAATTTTCATAGACTTCCGATTTTGTATACTAAAAAGTGGATACCTATGTTGACAAAATTGTTGCAATAAGTCTTTATATTTCTCAGATGTAGTCTTCAAAAGTAGTTTCATGGATGAATTTTTCACACAAAAATAGTATTGTGATCATGAGCAGAATTGGCAAAATCTCAGAAAAAAATAAAAATAAAATGGAATATTCAAGAATACAATAAAATAAAATAAAATGGAAAAATTTAGGATAAAAATAAAAATTGTAAACACCTTCCCGGACAAGTTCACCACCCATTTTTTTATTTCACTTCGATAGCAATATCTCCGTCCATGGGGGTGTTATAAAGCTGAAACTTTGTATATATATAAAGTTGTAAGACCCCTCTACTCCTCAACAATGGGGGAGGTGCGGTGACTCACTACAGGGTGGGTCGCCCTATACGCAACAATTTTTTTGGCGTTTTTGGTGTCCCAAACAAGTTCACCACCCACTTGATTGGCTACACTACGAGAGCTATATCTCTAGCTGTGATGGTGGTAAAAAACTGAAATTTGGGGGATGTCTAGCCAACAACCCCCCTCACAGTACACACGTGGGGCGGCTGCCAACAACCCACTAAAGCATGGGTCACTTCATATAAAGTTGACCATTTTCTAAAAACAGCCCAAGTGTCCCAAAACAAGTTTATCACCAAACTGCATTGAAAAAATGTTGCAACAACATACCTACTAATAAACTGAATCGGGTTGGAACACTATTTCAGCCAAAAAATTTTTTTTCGGTAGGGCACCCACCCTTTTCCATAAACGGTAGAATGAAAATTTCACTTTAAACCATTTTTTTGTTTCACACTTACAAAGTTGGTTTACAAAGTTCACTAGAGAATGGTCTAAGGTTCAAAGTTATGTAAACAACATAACCTCTAAAATGCCTCCATAAGGAAATTTACTTGGGGTGAATTCTATGATGTCAAAATGATGTCATTTCAGGAACAAAATTTGACACAATTTTCACTTTTTCATTCACCCCAAATAAATTTCGTTATGGAAGCATTTTAGAGGTTATGTTGTTTAGATAACTTTGAACCTTAGACCCTCCCCTAGTGAACTTTGTAAACCAACTTTTTAAGTGTGATACAAAAAATTGGTTTAAAGTGAAATTTTCAGTCTGCTGTTTATGGGACAGGGTGGGTGCCCTACTGAAAACAATGTTATGAGCAGAACTAGGGTTCAAATCTGATTCAATTTTGTATCAGGTATGTTCTCACAACATTTTTTTGTAATGCAGTTGGGTGGCGAACTTGTTTCTGACACTTTGGCTGTATTAAAAAAATTATCAACTTTATATGCAGTGACCCATGCTTTAGTGGGTCGTTGGCAGCCGCCTTGCTGGTGTATTGTGAGGGGGGTTGTTCGCAAGGCATCCCCCGAATTTCAGCTTTCTACCGCCCTCACAGCTGGAGATATAGCCTTCAAAGTGTAGCTAATCAAGTGGGTGGTGAACTTGCTTGGGACACCAAAAACGCCACAAAAATTGTTGCATATAGGGCAACCCACCCTGTAGTGAGTCGCCGCACCTCCCCCCATTGTTGGGGAGTAAGGGGGTATTACAACTTTATATATACAAAGTTTCACCCTTATAACACACCCATGGACAGAGATATTGCGTTTGAAGTGAAATAAAAAATGGGTGGTGAACTTGTCCAGGAAGGTGTTTATAAAAATTCAAATTTTTGTAAAATTGTATAAAAATTTGTATTTTTGTAAAATTGTATAAAAATTCATATTTTTTGTAAAATTTTATCTCGTTGCTTGAGTTTCTACCTGTTTATTCATGGATATGGGAGCAGTCCCAAGTGTAAAGTGTCAACTGTCATGTAAAATGTCATGCAAAGTGTCAATTGTCAAATGACAAACATAAGGTAAATTGTAAATTGTCATGACATGTAAAAAATATCTGTAAGTATAAATTGTCAGGCAAATTAAGTCCAAATCTTATGTTTTATATCTAAACCTTATGTTTTGTATCCAAATTATGTTGTTGTTGAATCCAAAACTTATGTGAACATTTGGATACAAAAACATAACATTTGGATACAAAACATACTATGGATACAAAAACACAATATTTGTATACACAATTTACACTTTGCATGACATTTATCATGACAATTGCCACTTTGCTTGAAATTTGACATGACAATTTACAAATTGCATTACATTTTACAAATGTGCCCAGCACACTCCACTAGTCCTACTGAAACTGCAAACCATTCTTATCAATAATTGTAACTTTACACTTGCAGCTAGCTAACAATACATACTGCATGCAACTTTTGAAAAGTAAGGGGAAAATTTGTCACCGGTTTTTCATTCTCTAGGTCTAATTATTACATTTTTCTGGCCTTGCATGCATGATTCTGATTTTTTGTAAAAATTTTGTACAATTTTTGTAAAATTTTTGTAAAATGTGTCATTTTATTTTATTAATGACTTTTGGGAATAAAGTAAAATAAAATAAAATGAAACAAGAATAAAATTAAAATAAAATAAAATTTTTATACAATTTTTATACAATTTTACTAAAATGAATTTTTATAAAACCAACCTTGATTATGAGTAAACACACAATATTTTTTTTGAAGAAAAATGCATTTTTGGGCCACCAAGTGCACAAAACAATGACACAGTGATTTATCCCATTTTTGAAAATGTGAAAATGTATGTTTTAAGTGGGCCAACTGGTAATGGTAGGATGGCTTTGGGGTGGCTATCAAAAATGCCTCTCTTAGATGCCAAACATTGTACAAGATGGCCCACTTATCTTTCAAATTCATGTTTTTTTTGTAAAAATTTGTTGTTTTTTTATAGACCCAGTAAAATGCAAGAGGTCACTTTTATGTTTAACAGAGAAATATATTTTACTCACGTTTACTCAGAAGTAAAAGTAAATCATTTTCACAAAACAATTTCTGTACTCAGGGGTAGGTAAAAAATACTTTACGTTTACATAAAATTTGAAAAAAGCTCAGTACTTTTAACAACTCTGTTTACATTGAAGCATATGAGCATGCAAAATTGCTCTTACCCTAGCAATATTTATTTTCCTTAAATTGAGTGTTGTTGGTTCAACGACGCAACACTGCAATTCAAATATTTGGCCACCATGTATGCAGAAGCGGGCCCCTCAAAGTGATGGGCTTAGTTTTCTGAAGGGAGATAACATAAAAAATCTATATTTATTTATTTATACAGGGTGGCCCACGTCAGGTGCACGGTTTCAATTGGAACCCTACATCAATTTTAAATGAAAACTGCTCAAATTTGGTATGGAGGTAGATAAATGATAAATTCTTTTATTCAGATGGGAAATGGTAGATTTTGTTTTAAGGTGTAATGTTGCTGGAGTATTTCTGCATTTCTTTCTGCCACAAAAGATAAGTAAGCATTTCTACCGCCATAGATAAGGCATAAGTTCAAAGCGGTGGCCATGGCAAATGAAGGAGTTCAGCAGTGCCCATCCTTGAAGTTTGGGGTGCCTACAATTTGCACTTGTATTTCTGCGCCCTGTACATCGGCGCTTTGCTGACAATCTAAATCTAAAAGAACATTTTTTCAAGACAAAATTTCTTTTTTCATTTTGGATGGATATCCCAAGATTTTATCAAAATCTACCCAAATACCCATCTATTTATTTAACTTCACGTGATATTCAATACTGTAAATATTCTAGTAGGACAATTTTTTCCATGCACTTGGCTTATTTAGCAGCTTTTATTCCTGACGCCATTATCTGAGTGCCAATAATGTGTTGACTATATTTTAGCAGTGGCAAAATCTGGATTAAATATTGTGTTGGGAGATCGCCACAATGAATATTTAGGCATATTGCAGATTCGCATTTGTTAACCTGATATTGCACAATTGCAATTGCATTAATCCGACCTGAGGACATTAAAATTAAAACGCGAACATCAAAAAAATCCGCGAAAAAAAATTGTGACACTTGCAACATTTTCTGTGCATGCGGAAAAATATCCGTTTCCACGCGTTTGACGCAGTAGACCAAAACCCATTTTTTTTGTGTGTGCGGAAATTCTCTTTTTTCCACACGCAGCCAATTATATAAATGATTTACACAAGCGCACAGACACGTAAAGGTCGCGTGCTACGCGCTCGCAACCAATTTTTCTCGCGCAGTTGCCTTTCCAAATGTGCGTGTGTGCTCGTCAGGTGACCTCTGTAGTAGCCATAAACAAAACTTTACGCGCTTGAGTGCTCGTTTGGCAACTTTTTACGTGCTTGTGCATGGAAACCTATGCGCGGAACCCTCGCAGCCAGCCTGCCCCCAACGCCATGACCATTCTGTAAAGCGGTACATGATTAGCTGAAGGTCTGTGTCGTTGTTCGCTAAAAGAACTATATCATCGACAAAAAATGTAGCTGGTACATGTTTGTCATCTAATTATGCGCCTATACCTAGTTGTTCAAGATCTGTTCTAAGATCTGCCATGTATAGCACATACAGTCTTGGTGATAGACAACACCCTTGGCGTACACCAAGAGTGTAATCCATTTCCGGACTGTACGTATCACCATATTGAATGATACATTTGAGTCATCATATGTACCCGAAATAGCCCGTATAAATTTGCTTGGATATCCATAGTCAGCAAGTTTTGACCATAGCTTTTCCCTAGGCACTCTATCAAATGCCTTTGTTGCATCGACAAAGCACCCAGACAAATTTTTCCCTGATCTGAGACACCCCTGAATGATGATGTGGTTATCAGTGGTCCTTTGTTTTTTACGAAACCCACCTTGCATACAACCGAACCCTCCTACTTGCTCAAAGGCATTTAAGAGTCTAACATTTAGGACAGAGCAATATAATTTTAGGATGTTACATTGTAGCCCTATAGATCTATAATTATCTATATTACTCTTAGGTCCCTTCTTGTGTAGGAGCAACAACTTGCAAAGTTTAGCGCTCTGTGGTATAACCCCCCCTTCGAACCAGGTATTATATACACAAGTGAGAGCCTGGAGCATATTTTGCCCGCGGCCTCTCAACATTTCGTGATATATCCCTGTAGTTCCCGGAGATTTACCCAATTTTAGCCATTTTATGGCTGAATCCACCTCCCCTATTGATATTCTATTTCCCAGCCGGACTTGCACGTCACTGGTGATAACACCAGAGAGTGACGTGGTATTGTCTGTACTGTCTAACATAGGGTTTGCCATTTGAACTTTGGTCCAGAAACCATGCAGAACATCTGATATTTTATCGGGTGTATCTGCAAGGTCCCCATCTCTAGTTTGCAGCATAGGAAACGCCACCCCGCTTTCTTTAAAGCACTTAGCCAGTTTGTACAGATCAGTGTTAACACTGTGTGTGTACAACTCGCGCTCCAGTTGTTTTCGCTTTTGCGCTAGGTCGTATTCACTTTCGCAACATCTTATTTTAGCAAAGTTTAAACACAAATCAACACTACATCACGAATCAACCCTACATCTAAACTCGGATTCATTAAGGTACTTCACGGCATAGAATCTAAAATAACTGCTCAAAAATAAAAATCGATTTTACAATGCGTGTGATTACCGAATCACTGAAATTACAGGTACCGTATTTCCTTGAAATACCCCCGGGGGGTTTATTTTTTCAGAGTGAGAATTTTGAGGGGGGGTTAAACGAGGGGGGGGGGGGGGTATTTCGAGGGGGGGTTTATTATTTCGCCAGAAATTTTTTGAAATCCCAGTACTAAAATGTCGTCTGAAACGTCACAGACGTCGAAAAATGCAACAAAAATCGCCATTTATAAGACTCTAAAGACATTTATGTGTGTAGATGTACAAACACTGTTCTCACATAACAGTCATCGTTTTTAACATGTGTTCTGCATTGCCGGGATGACAAACCGCAGCCTTTGTCATTTACGTTCTCTATGCACTAAATTTGGGGGGGGGAGGTATTTCGAGGGGGGGGTTTATAAGTTCATAGTGTCCATTTTGAGGGGGGTATTTCGAGGGGGGGGGGTATTTCGAGGGGGGGGGGGAGTATTTCGAGGAAATACGGTATACATTTTTGGCGTAGCAACCACCTCATTTTGGTTGTACCGTATATCCTCAAAATACCCCCGGGGAGTTATTTTTGCAGAGTAAATGTATCGAGGGGGTTATTATTTCGCAGTTTTAGGCGATTACCGTATTTCCTCGAAACACCCCCCCCCCCCCCTCTTGAAACACCCACAGGTCTGAGCGTGCAGAGAAAAAAATAACCCCTCAAAATACCGCCTTTCTTGAATGATGCACATCATGTATGCGAAATGCTTTGAATTTGCATCGCAGCTACACATACACTAGATGTATATACTGTTGTATGCTTGTATGTAAATATATATATATATACCGTATTACCTCGAATTATCCCCCCCCCTTGAATTAACCCCCCCCCCCCCTCGAATGACCCCCCTAAATTTCGGCTGAGGAAATAATAACCCCCCCCCCCTCGAAATACCCCCCCTAAAATTGAGTGTAACGTGAACATACATGACAAATACCGCAGTTTGTGATCTGTACTATGCAGAACACACGTTAACACTGATGATTAAGTGACGTTAGGGAAGGGTTTTTGTGTATATACAGTAATATATGCCTATAAATACATATAAATCTATGTGATTGTTCGATTTTTCTACGTCTGCGTATGGGGAATTTCCGAAAATTTCTGGCGAAATAATAGACCCCCCCCCCTCGAATAAACCCCCCCTCAAATTTTGCTGGCGAAATAATAAACCCCCTGGGGGTATTTCGAGGTAATACGGTATATATATATATATATATATATATACTGTTGACTAGATGTAAATAAACCCCCCGAAATACCCCCACCCAAAATGAGTGTAAAGAGAATGTAATTGCCAAAAACTGCAGTTTGTGATCTGTGTAATGCAAAACCGCTGACGTTAACCTCCCTAGATTAACACCCCTTAAAGTGAGAAAAAGAAAAAATAAACCCCCCGGGGGGTATTTCGGGGAATTACGGTATACTATACGGATTGTTTTTCCGATTTTGTAGTTTTTTTAAGAACCACACAACGCGGCAATCGAATGCGATGCAGCCTTTCAAACTAAAAAAACTAGTCTTGTGTAGCTTGATCGAAATATCTGCAAACATGAAATCAAACCAAAATCAAAAAGATATTGAAAAAACATCTGTTTATTAACCAACCCATGGATTTTAGGTTGCTTTGGCAATTTACCAAAACATGGAATCGCTCGCATTTTATGACCTCGACAATCAGGACAAAGCACGCGTAGGTGTATTTATGTCTGCAGAACACATGATCGTAAAGCCGGAATTTCAGCTCAGCAGCGTTTGACGTGAAATGATGACGTCGTAAAATTGATTACATCAAAAAAGACATGGTTACAGCGTTGAAATTTCAGAATTTGGTAGCAGGGTTGGCAAAACCTCAGAAAAAAATAAAAATAAAATAAATAAAAAATGGAAAATTGAAGAAGAAAAAAAAGGAAAAAAAAAAGAAAAAAAATACTTTAGTAAAATTGTACAAAAATTCAAATTTTCGTACAGTTTTAGTAAAATTTTACAAAAACTCGAGTGTCCGTAAAACCCTAAAAAGCGTTTTCTATACTGTTGCTAAAGATTTTAGCTGCCAATTTGCATAACTGGTGCTTTGTTGTTGCTTTCACATTGTTGTTGTTGTTGAAAAATATTATTGCTCAAAATTGCAAATTTTCACATATTTTAATACATCATCACCTTAAAAATCACTCATTTATGTGTTTTTTTCTATTTTCTTCATTCCATACTTGAAAAAGCCTATACACTGAACCCTGCAAGCCCCCCTCCCAACCCCCAGAAGTAACAAATTTTTAGCTATCTTCCATCGGGAGGAGCAATTAGCTACATATCTATCCGGCCCCTGTGAGGGTCACAGTCTACATTAAATTTTTTTTGTATTCATCTGCATGCTTCTAGTGTGCACATTGTTTTATGGGCTTGCATCCAAGATTCCGATTTTTTGTAAAATTTTTGTAAAATATTAATAAAATTTTTATAAAATGGTTTCATTTAATTTTATTAATGACATTTCATAATAAAATAAAATAAAATAAAATGAAACATGAATAAAATTAAAATAAAATACAATTTTAATAAAAATAAAATACAATTTTAGTAAAAAGAATTTTACTAAAACCAACCATGTTTGGTAGTTCTAGTAATTGTGTGTACCGTGTTTCTCCGTGTAAAGGACCCCCGTACATAACACCCGTGGTATTATTCAGCTGCATAGCACCCCGGGGGTGCTATGCTCGGTTTCAAAAAAATAACCCGATTTTAATTGCTTCAATATTGTGCGTGGCGCGCGCCACTCATTGAAATTTTTCATTTTTCATTGAATCGTTGCATGCTGGGAACCAAAAAAGCCTAAATAGGCAGGGATATGTATCACAAATAGAAAACAAGCATCTGACCCTACTACCCACTGAATTTGTAGCTGTTTCTGTGCATAGCACCCCCTGACCTAACACCTGGGTGTTATACAAGTTTTTAAAAAAGGTTGCTGCAAATGGTCTGAAATTTGTATAGCACCTGGGTGCTTTACACGGAAAAATACCGTAATGTTCTAAAAAATAAAGAAAATAATTATTCTTAAATAAGTTATTAAGTTTACGTCAAAATTTACACATTCTACGTCAACATTTCACGTCAAACATTTTACGTCACCAAAAAATTTTGACATTCAATTAAGAACTACTAAAATAAAGATTATTTGGTAAATTTTTTTTGGGACATTACACACAATTACTAGAACTACCTAATTCTGAAATTTCAATGCTGTACCTTTGTCTATTTTGATGTAATCAATTTCACGACGTCATCATTTCACGTCAAACGCCGCTGAGCTGTAATTCCAACTTAAGGGCGCCATCGCGCTGGCGCCTGGTGCTTGTGTTTCATGTCACAGCCGTTATGGTTGAGTCGAGTCTTTTGCCACCCATTTTTAGCCTTGAGTGATGAGTTGAGTTGACAAGATTAGTGTTTTTGCCGCTGGATCATGTGGTGTTTTCTTGACACAAGTAAAAATAAGTATGCATATTTGGCACTGTTACATGGCCAAACAAAAATAAAGGCTGATTTGATTTTACTGGAAATCCAAAGGACAAAAACAAAAAATGTCTTTTTTCTGTGTATTTTCAGATTTTTTGAAGTGTAAATCTCAAAGTGATTTTTTCAAATGCTAGATGTGTTGTAGGCAGAAAGCTGTAGCATCCATTGCCACAAAATTTTGCATACATCAATTTATTCAGCTCATCAATTTACCATCTTCATTGGACAGCGATCAGTCATTTCATCATTCAATGATTCAAATCATATTTCATATCACAAATTTCACATGTGTTATTTGCAAGCCTATGGCAGCCACAGGACTGCAAGTTAAAAAATATTTACCTCTCCCTACAGTGATAAACAAGTATGCTGTCAAAGTTAAAATCTTGTTGATAAAATCAGAAAATGCTCAATCATCAATAATACATACTGTATATCCTTGAATAAAACTTATCCATTCCATCCTTGAATACATTCTGAATGCCAATGAACATGAATTTTAGCATGGATACCTTGTTTTTGTTGTTCTTGAACTGTTAAATACCTAAATGGCATGAGTTGATGGGATGCATTCATACAATAAATAAAGTGCAAGTTCTGGGGAAAGCAAAAACTCCTCCTCCAAAATATCTGAAGAAATAATAACTCCGCTGGGGCTTTATTCGAGGATATACAGGACCAGCCTGATTTCATTTCTGAATTGTGGATACTGTTTTGTTGACATGTGCAATCTACTTTTTGCAGTATTTATTAATAATACCAGTTAAGTCTTTTACATATTTATCTTTTATTTCTTTCATATAGCCCAGCAGGCCATCCTTGTATTTTCCAGCCCTCATATGATTCAATTGAACTGATGACTTTGCTATACTGTTTAACTCATTCTTGCTCAGATACTTTCCCAGTTCACTGTTTGGCTCAATCCATATCGTTTTATCATTGATTGACAGAACTATTACTATGGCTGAAATGTGTAGTTTCATCCAATATATATAAACACAGTTACTTTTTGAGAAATAAAGCTTTTGAGAAAAACTGAACCTTTATAACAAGGGTCACCATTTGTGGTCCATTGGGAAACCAATGAATCTGCAAATGCCCTTATTTCTGCAAAACTGACCTTGGCACCAGAACTGGCCAGTTTTTTACTCAGGGCAACGAAAATGCTGATTCCATTTTTGGGGCATTGGGCAGTTGCTGTAGAGCGTAGAAATTTACAAAATGTTGAAATTTACACATAAAATTACAAGACTGACTAACCCACTTGTTTATCTGTTTCAGCTAGAATATCAGCAGCATTTTGATCAATTTCTGAAGTTTCTTCAGCACCGAGCACTTGATCAGGGTCACATATGAAACCATTTGAAGTGGGTGAAATTTTGCATCCAGTTTTGTTGCTTTTCGGGTTGGGATAATTCTCTGAACTCCATGGTGTTTGGGATTGGCAATTTGTTTGGGATGTAAAAATTAGAAAAACAATTGACGCAGTTGGGCTAGAGACCATTTTTTGTTTTCACCTGCATGGACAATGAATGAACCTTTTACATATTTATCTTTTATTTCTTTCATATAGCCCAGCAGGCCATCCTTGTATTTTCCAGCCCTCATATGATTCAATTGAACTGATGACTTTGCTATACTGTTCAACTCATTCTTGCTCAGATACTTTTCCAGTTCACTGTTTGGCTCAATCCATATCGTTTTATCATTGATTGACAGAATTATTACTATGGCTGAAATGTGTAGTTTCATCCAAAATATAAACACAGTTACATTTTGAGAAATAAAGCTTCTGAGAAAAACTTAACCTTTATGACAAGGGTCACCATTTGTGGTCCATTGGGAGACCAATGAAACGGCAAATGCACTTATTTCTGCAAGACTGACCTTGGCACCAGAACTGGCCAGTTTTTTACTCAGGGCAACGAAAATGCTGATTCCATTTTTGGGGCATTGGGCAGTTGCTGTAGAGTGTTGAAGTTTACAAAATGTTGAAATTTACACATAAAATTACAAGACATTACATTTACTAACCCACTTGTTTGTCTGTTTCAGCTAGAATATCAGCAGCATTTTGATCAATTTCTGAAGTTTCGTCAGCACCGAGCACTTGATCGGGGTCACATATGAAACCATTTGAAGTGGGTGAAATATTGCATCCAGTTTTGTTGCTTTTCGGGTTGGGATAATTCTCTGAACTCCATGGTGTTTGGGATTGGCAATTTGTTAGGGATATAAAAATTAGAAAAAAAATTGACGCAGTTGGGCTAGAGACCATTTTTGTTTTCACCTGCATGGACAATGAATGTAATATTTAGATAAATAAGTGTGTCTTTACAGTCTATGGTTTGCAACATGGTCCAAACAAATGCTGTAGGTTTTCAACAATTTTTGTTTAAAAAATACCGTATTACCTAGAAATACCCACATGGGGGTTTATTATTTCGCTAGCAAAATTTTAGTGGGGTTAATTCGAGAGGGATAATTATTTCGTCGGAAATTTCCGTAAAGGTCATAGTAAATGGTAGGCGTTTGCGTACCCAAAACAGGTAATAAATGTGTCAAAACAGGATATTTTTGGACATAAAACGTAGATAGCTGCACAAACTAGTCTATGTGTAGCTGCGATACAAATTAGCAATAATAAATACATCATGTACATTGCATACATGATGTACATCATTCCGGAGGGGGGTATTTCGAGGGGAGGTATTTCTTCTCCAGCCCATTTTGAGGGGGGGTTAATTCGAGGGGGGTATTCAAATTGGGATAATTCGAGCTATCAGGGTAGGTCAATTTCGTGGCACAGCTGCACGTAAATATAAGTTCGATGGCAGAAAAATCACTGTTTTTAATTTACACTGTAAATACATATCAAAGCTGAAAATGGCTAAATGTAACGAGTGATCTGATGCCAAGTGCTCAGAAAACATTTTAATTTTTTGACTATTTTACCAACTGTACTTTTTTACAAAAAGAACCACATTCGATCTACATGATGAACAAAATTTGTATACCATATTTTTTCACAAAAATACACACCAGGTGCCGTTTCCGCAAGCGGAAAAGTTAAGAGTTAAAACTTAAGAGTTAAGTAAAATGATAAATGATAAGTTAAGAGTAAAGTTGAAAGTTAAGAGTTGAGTAAAATCATTTGTCGTTTGACTCAGCTCTTAACTCTTTACTTTACTCATAACTTGTCGTTTGTCATTTTACTCAACTCTTAAGTTTTACCTCTTAACTTTTCCACTTGCGGAACTGGCCCCTGGAACGGCTCTGCACTGCGTTTACTATGCCACAATTAATGACAAAACAGATGTGGCAGGTCAACACAACATTAACTTTTGCATCTTGTGTGTAGGCTCCGATGGAACGCCACACACAAATTGTTACTGTATTTTGATGAATAAAGTTAGGCAGGGGTATCTTGAATTTTGACCCTCCGAGTGGTTGTATAGATAGCAAATCGCTCCTCCGGAGGGATAGATAGCTGAAAAATTTTCTGGAGGGGGGGGGGGGGTTGGGGGTGGTTTGGGGGGGGGGGGGGGGGGTTGTGGTGGTTCAATATATAGGCTTTTTCGGGGCATAGAAGGAGGAAAAGGGCGAGAAATCGCTAAAAGTAGGTGTAAAATAGCTCAAAATGAGTATACAAGAGCATATAGTACTTAAAATAGCTGAAAATAGGCAGTCAGATGCATGAACTAGTGCATTTGGAGGTGAAAATCTATATATAGGTATGAAAAATAGC
>OZ038459.1:20536193-20584460 GCA_964036195.1 Sphaerolaimus hirsutus
ACTAGTGATGGAAAAAGCGCCAGGCTTTCAGCGCCAAGCGCCAAAAGCGCCATGGCGCTTTTCTAACCCCGGCGCCAAGCGCCAATGGCGCCAGAGCAAAATGGCGCCAAGCGCCAAAAGCGCCATGGCGCTTTTCTGAACCTCAGCGCCAAGCGCCAATGGCGCCAGAGGGTGATGGCGCCAAGCGCCAATAGCGCCAGCGCCAAAAAAATTTTTCTACAGTTTGATGGTAGAAAAATGAGTGCATAACTGTGAGTGACGTACCGCTGAAGTCATAGTAGTCTATTCAACTTTTGCCCATTCAAACAACCACTAAATCGGGGCAAAATTTCCCAAAAAAGCGCTCTGGAGAGATACATAAAGAGCCGGCAAATATAAATGGGTTTTTGATTTTGAAAAATTTAATCAATTTTCATCCGACCCCAAATAAAAGTTGGGGCGAGCCACCCAGCTCAGTTTGTAGCCCCAACATTTCTCTACAGGAACCCCCGGGATGACCCCTGTAGCTGCTCAGGTACAGCTGCAGGGGCGCCTCCCGTAATAAATTGTAAAATTCCGGCTGGCAAATATGAATGGGTTTTTGAAATCGATTTTTTTGCGCTCTTTACACGCGAAGTGTAAAGAGCGCAAGTGTTTCGTATTTGAATATTCTGGTGCAGAAATTCACGCCCTTTCTTTATAGGGCAATTTCAAAGCATGAATCCAAATATTTTGCATCCCAAAATGATGTTCACGTATAAAATGATATTATGATGTTTCGCGTGTAAAGAGCACAAAAAAAATTGATTCCAAAAACCCATTCATAGTTGCCAACCGGAATTTTCGAATTTTTTACTGGAGGCGCCCCTGCAGCTGCACCTGAGCAGCTACAGGGGTCATCCCGGGGGTACCTGTAGAGAAATGTTGGGGCTACAAACTGAGCTGGGTGGCTCGCCCCAACTTTTATTTGGGGTCGAATGAAAATTGATTAAATTTTTCAAAATCAAAAACCCATTTATATTTGCCGGCTCTTTATCTGGTCGATTTGGGGGAGGGGGGGGGCTCAAGCGATAGTAGCCTAAAATTTAGCCTCAGGTTAGATAGATAGCTGAGCGGCACCGGTGATAGATAGATAGCCGGAGCGTTTGTTGGGGGGTAACCCCCCCCCCACCCCCCTCCAACCCCCGCCAGACTGAACCCCTGATTTAGACTGCAAGAAAGAATTGGGAGGAAAGCATAAAAGGGGATTTACCGCTATTTTAACACCTCTGCTTTTATTCAATGTTCACATCTATTTATATAAAGTCTACCCTAATATTTATCAATATTTATTCAGTTGCCTCAAAATTGATCAACTGCAGTGTCGATTTCCCCGTATTATAAATTTTTTTATTATCATGGTTGGCGCTTTTTTGGCGCCATTTAAAATGCCGGTGCCAGGCGCCAATAGCGCCACCAGAAAATGGCGCCAAGCGCCAAAAGCGCCATGGCGCTTTCTCAAACCCCAGCGCCAAGCGCCAATGGCGCCAGAGCGTTTTAGCGCCAAGCGCCAAAAGCGCCAGCGCCATGGCGCTTTTCCATCACTAAACGCCACACACAAATTGTTACTGTATTTTGATGAATAAAGTTAATTTAAAACTGTGCACCAAATTCACCCATATTAAAAAAATGACCTGTCATGAGTCATGACAAAAAAAGAAGAAATTTTAGATCAGGTGGGTATAATATGACAGGTTTAATTTAATTTTTTACCATTTACTCGCGGACTTCTAACATTTATTGAAAGCAACAAAAATTTTGCCATAAATTCAAAAAAAGCGACCGGCGCCGGAGATTGCTAATGGCACCGTGAAATGGCATCTGAACCGCGGCAACATCCCATCACAGATTTCGAGGCTCTTTTGAGGGTGAAAATATCAAAAAATAAATATCGAAAATAACAAAAAATAAATATTGTTGAAGGAATTTTCAGACACTACACTAAAGGAACAGAAATTTCATGTTGAAAAGAACAACGTTGAAAAGAAAAAATCGACATTAATACAATGAATCATATCCAAAATATTGTATTTTGTATATGCTTACAACTAGGGTGTCAACAAAAACTTTTTGGCAGAAAACGGAAACAGAAAAAAAATTACACTTGCCAGAAAACGGAAACGGAAACGGCAACCAATTTGCACCTGCTGGAAAACGGAAAACGGAAAAATGAAAAGCCGGAAAACGGAAATGGAAACTGAAAAATTTGCTGAAATTATGCCGGAAATGGAAAAATTTGCAGAAATCTTGCTAGAAATAGAAACAATTCACATAATTGAGAACCTGCATGCATGTTTACCAGTTTGGCTGAAACAGAAAACAGAGAATTGAGTCAGAAAATGAAAAAACAGTAGGAAAAACAGACATATTGGGCCGGAAATCGGAAAAAAGGCGGAAAAACTGAAATTTTAGCTGGAAAATGGAAAATGAGCCAGAAAAACGGAAACGGAAAAAACATTTAACAGCGGGAGAACGGAAACGGAAAAAAATTTGCCTGCGGAAAGCGGAAAACGGAAAGTTGACACCCTACTTACAACTCATTTCGAAATTGACAACAACACAACAATCTGTTGGAACTTAGGGCACAAAGTTCATCTAAACATGTATCATGTTCATCTAAACATGTATCATGTTCATCTAAACATATATCATATTCATCTAGACATGTCAATTGTCAAGGTGGTTGCAAATTTACACCACATCATGTATGTCTGCATATATAATGATATGGAACGTAAAGCTCTGTCGACAATACCATGTAGCATTCCATGTAACTGGAAAGTAGATCCACTGGGCGCAAAAACGTGTCATGCACATAGGGTGGGGTTGGATAAAATGATATTGAAATGTCTCACCCAAAAAACAGATCGATAGATGAAATACGAGGGAGTATAAAGTATTGACGTTAAGCAGCAAGAGTAAGGCATGATGGCAGGCTGCCAAAACAGCAGCCAGTCCGGATTGCGGAGCTCAGGACGAGAGGGGCGTAACCATATCTCATGACTAGTGATGGAAAAGCGCCAGGAAAGATGGCGCCATGGCGCCATTCAAAATAATGGCGCCGGGCGCCAGAGAAAATGGCGCCAAGCGCCAATGGCGCCGCGGCGCCATCCGAAAAAATGGCGCCGGGCGCCAAAGGGCGCCAAGAAAAATGGCGCCAACGATAAAAGTCACTATTTTAGCACGTATATCATAACAGAAGCTTTTTTAGAAGAGAAATATGTTACCGTATTTCCTCCAAATACCCCTTGACTTACCCCCTTCGGAATACCCCCACTCGCTGGGAAAAAATAACCCCCACTCGACACCCCCCCCCATCTGAAATAAGGTACATCATGTTTGCAATGAACATGATGTTTTAATGGCTGCCAATTTACATCGCAGCTATACCGTATTTCCTTGAAATACCAATAGGGGGTTTATTTTTCATAGAGTGCAAAGTTCATTGTGTGCAGAGTGTCACAGTTCGAGTGGGGGGGGGGCATTTCAAGGGGGGTGGGGTTTGTTCAAGGGGTGGTTGTATTATTTCCCCAGAAATTTTCGAGACAGATCATAGTAAAAATGGGCTTTTACATCCCCAGAACTGGTAATAAAAGTGACAAAACAGGATATATTTAGATGTATCAACGTAGATGGCTACACAAACTAGTCTTATGTGTGGCTGTGATGCATATTGGTATCGATTAATACATCATGTACATTGTGTACATGATGTACCTTATTCCAGACAGGGGTATTTCGAGGGGGGTTATATTTTACTCTGCTCGAAAAAACCTGGGGGTATTTCGAGGGGGCTATTTTGAGGAAATATGGTGCATTGACTGCTTTGTGTAACGATCTATGATAAAATGTCCAAAAATGTCCTATTTGGTCACATTTATTCGCGGAATTTTGGCGCCATTTCTGGCGCCATCCAAAACAATGGCGCCGGGCGCCAAATTGGCGCCAGCGAAAATGGCGCCAAGCGCCAAGGGCGCCATTCGAAAAAGTGGCGCCAGGCGCCAGATGGCGCCAGAGAAAAGGGCGCCAAGCGCCAATGGCGCCATGGCGCTGGCGCCCTTTGGCGCCATTAAAGGGCGCCAGCGCCATGGCGCCATTCCATCACTACTCATGACCCATGTATGTATGTATGTAAGTTCAGACATGCACAGACAAATGAAATTTTCACAGCCAAACTGCCATATTCATGTTGTCCACATTTTATCAAGTTTCTGTGCTCGAAACTGCCTAATCAAATACATCTGTGTAAATATTCATTAGACCCCGTTTACACGGATTTTTTGTGATGACTCGACAAAAATAAAACATTCAATAAGTTGAGTAAAATTTTTCCATATTTATGAGAAAAAGTGGTCAATTATACATCTTACCTAGGCAAATATGCATGTCAAATTGCACAATCGTGCTTGTAGCTCATGAGTTAAAGGCGTTTGAAAACTTTTGCAGTTGTCAGACAGTTGTCGGACTGTCTCCGACAGCCAGCGACAATAGCAAACTTTTTTCGAACGTTATTAATCTTGAGCTACAAGCACGAGTCTGCAATTTGGCCTGCATATTCGCTTAGGTAGAAGGTATACTTGACCACTTTTTCTAATGAATATGGAACTTTTTTACTCAACTTATTGAACGTTTTATTGTCGTCGAGTCGTCACAAAAAATCCGTGTAAATGGGGTCTTAAGGTACTTCATGGTGTAGAATCTAAAATAGTTGCTCAAAAATAAAAATCGATTTGAAATGCGTGTGATTTTTGGCGTAGCAACCACCTCATTTTGGTTGGATTTCGTATATCCTCGAAATACCCCCGGGGAGTTATTTTTGAGGGGGTTATTTTTTCGCAGTTTTAAGCGATTACCGTATTTCCTTGAAACACCCCCCCCCCCCTTGAAACACCCACAGGTCTGAGCGTGCAGAGAAAAAAATAACTCCTCGAAATACCGCCTTTCTTGAATGATGCACATCATGTATGCGAAATGCTTTGAATTTGCATCGCAGCTACACATACACTAGATGTATATACTGTTGCATGTTTGTATGTATATACTGTTGACTAGCAGATGTAAAAAAAACCCTCGAAATATCCCCACCCAAAATGAGTGTATAGAGAATGTAATTGCCAAAAACTGCAGTTTGTGATCTGTGTAATGCAAAACCGCTGACGTTAACCTCCCTAGATTAACACCCCTTAAAGTGAGAAAAAGAAAAAATAAACCCCCCGGGGGGTATTTCGGGGAATTACGGTATACTATACGGATAGTTTTTCCGATTTTGTAGTTTTTTTAAGAACAAAACAACGCGGCAATCGAATGCGATGCAGCCCTTCAAACTAAAAAACTAGTCTTGTGTAGCTTAGTCGAAATATCTGCAAACATGAAATCAAACCAAAATCAAAAACATATTGAAAAAAACATCTGTTTATTAACCAACCCATGGATTTTAGGTTGCTTTGGCAATTTACCAAAACATGGAATCGCTCGTATTTTATGACCTTGACAATCAGGACAAAGCACGCGTAGGTGTATTTATGTCTGCAAAATACATGATCGTATTTAATAGTGATGGAAGGGCGCCATGGTGCTGGCTCTGGCGCCTGGTGCTTGTGTGTCATGTCACAGCCGTATTTTTTTGGTTGAGTCGAGTCTTCTGCCACCCATTTTTAAGTTGAGTTGACAAGATAAACCGGGGATCCATTGCCACAAAAAGTTTGCATAAATCAATTTATTCAGTTCATCAATTTACTGTCTTCATTGGACAGTGATCAGTCATCTCATCATTCAATGGTATATTCACAAATTTCATATGGGTTATGTGCAAGCCTAGGGGAGCCACAGATTTGCAAGTTAATAAATATTGACCTCTCCCTACTAGTGATGTAAAGGCACCGGGGCACCGGTGCCCCGGTGCTGGGCACCGAAGGCCACCAGCACCGGTGCTGGTGCGGTGCCATTGCAATCTTCAGGGGTGCCATGCCAGTGCCAGTGCTATTTTTTTCAGAATAGCACTGGTGCCGGTGCGGTGCGGTGCCATTTTTTTGCTGGTGCCAAAGGTGCTAGCACCAGCGCCAAAGTAAAAGGCACCGGGAAAGGCACCGGCCAAGGCTTCATGTGTAGTGATGGAAAAGCACAAGGAAAAATGGCGCCAGGCGCCAATGGCGCTATGGCGCCATTCAGAATAATGACGCCGGGCGTCAAAGGGCGCCAATGGCGCCACGGCGCCATCTTAAAAAATGGCGCCGGGCGCCAAAGGGCGCCAGAAACAATGACGCCAACGATAAAAGTCACTTTTTAGCATGTATATCATAACAGAAGCTTTTTTAGCAGAGGAATCTGTACCGTATTTTCTCCAAATACCCCTTGAATTAATGGGTATTCGAGCTAGCTCCACAGGCGAGCTCTGACCAAATGGGGTATTTCGAAGGATTATTCCAAATACCCCTTCGAAATACCCCCTGTGGTCTGGGCTAGCTGGGGAAAAAATAACCCCAACTCTACGTCGACACACCCGTCTGTAATAAAGTACATCATGTTTGCAATGAACATGATGTTTTAATGGCTGCCAATTTACATCGCAGCTATACCGTATTTCCTCGAAATACCCATAGGGGGTTTATTTTTCAGAGTGAGAATTTAGAGGGGGCAATTTCGGGGGGGGGGATATTCGATGGGTGGTTGGATTATTTCCCCAGAAAATTTTCGAGACAGAGGGTAGTAAAGATGGGCTTTTACATACCAAAAATTGGTAAAAAAAGTGACAACACATACACAGCATATATTTAGATGAATCAACGTAGATGGCTACACAAACTATGTACCGTATTTCCTCGAAATACCCCCCCCCCCCTCGTTTGACCCCCCCCCCCCCCTCTCGGGACCACTATGAAACAATCACCCCCTGGGGGGTATTTCGAGGAAATACGGTAGTCTTATGTGTGGCTGTGACGCATATTGGCATCGATTAATACATCATGTACCTTGTGTACATGATGTAAATACCTAATTCCATACGGAGGAATTTCGAGGGGGGTTTTTTACTCAGCTCGAAAAGGGGGGTGTTTCAAGGTGGGTTAATTCTAGGGGGTATTTCAAGGAAATACGGTACATTGACTGCATTGTGCAACGATCTACGATAAAATGTCCTATTTGTTCACATTTATTTGCGAAATTTTGGCGCCATTTCTGGCGCCATCCAAAACAATGGCGCCAGCGAAAATGGCGCCAAGCGCCAAGGGCGCCATGGCGCCATTCGAAATAATGGCGCCAGGCGCCAGATGGCGCCACAGAAAAGGGCGCCAAGCGCCAATGGCGCCATGGCGCTGGCGCCCTTTGGCGCCATTAAAGGGCGCCAGCGCCATGGCGCCATTCCATCACTATTCATGTGCTGTGCAATGTTGTCCATAGTATGTGCTTTTTCATATTTCAAAAAACAGCGATATATTTACCCAACCATTTTTTTGCCTATTTTGTAACTATCCCATCAAATAAATATACCTACTGTGAAATCCATTATACCCGATATGTGATTTGATGAGCGAATCTAAAATTTTGTTGAATTTTAAATCATTTTTAGATTTTAGATTTCTCTTACATTTTGCTCAAAAATTGTGCTCAGTTTATGACAGCGATAGTCCCATTCTCTGTACAGCAACAGCTCCTGATCAGTAGACAATAGTGGCTATGGGCTTTCTAATGAATTAAATATTTTATCTTTCATTTGTAATCATTGTAATTGCTTCAAAAAATTAATCGCCACACCATTCTGATCATTTTAAGTGCTCAACCATCAAAATCGGTCGAAAATTCATGGAAATATGCACTTCCGAAGGTGTGGTGTGGCCACTGAGTAACTGCCCGATACTTCGGAAATTCCAGCCCGGTGCGGTGCCTTTCGATGCTAGCACCGGCAACCCGCCGGTGCCCTTCGGTGCCGGTGCCATTTTTTCCGAATGGCACCGGTGCCGGTGCGGTGCGGTGCCATTTTTTGGCCGGAGCCCCAGGGTGCCAGGTGCCATTTTCATGCGTTGGCAAAGGTGCCGGTGCGGTGCGGTGCCATTTTTCCCGGTGCCTTTAACATCACTACTCCCTACAGTGATAAACAAGTATGCAATCAAAGTTATAATCTTGTTGATAAAATCAGAAAATGCTCAATAATCAATAATACATACTGTATATCCTTGAATAAAACCTCCCCTTGAATAACACCCCGTTGAATAATTCCCCCTCCTGAATAACTCCCCCTATGTGTATTGTATATGTCTATCAGAGTTGTTCAAATACTGGTATTTTTGGAAAACGTAAACGTAAACGTAAATACCTTTTCCAAATCTAAAGTATAAATACTAAAACGTATTGTATTTTTAAAATACCAAGGAATACGTAAAAAAAAAACGTAAACGTAAAAATTTCAAGAACTGCCCCATATGAGCAGAGCTTCTGAAAATACCATTGTTGTGATATTTTCAACAATGTATACATAATTTCCATCCATGGCCTCCATAATGGCCTCCATCCATAATTCACTTACATTCATAGCAAACAAAAAAATCTTTTTTTAAATTTTTGTCTATTTGTTTACGAATGTTGGTGCTGATGGCCTTGCTGTTTAGCACATGGATTAGCACACTTCTTCATCAAAAATTCCATTACTGCAAAACTTCAGCAGGATATGAATAAAACAAAACAGTGAATGATTGTAAAATCCACAACACAAATGCGTACACACATTCCACTTTTCTGCTTGTATTTATAGGTAACACATTCCTAGACACTGTTCATATTCCAAAATTGACACATTGAATACATTTACAATTGATTGATTGCACTTACCGTATATCCTTGAATAAGACCCCAGGGGCGTTATTATTTCGTCAGAGGTTTTGGAGGGGGGAGTTATTCAAGGGGGGGTACTATTCAAGGGGGGGAGTTATTTTTTCCTCAGAACTTCCGGGAAAACTTTCACTTTATTCATTGTTTGTATGGATTCAGTCAACACATCTAATGCAGAAAATGACCAGTTCAACACAAACAAAACAACGTATCCATCCTAAAATTCGTGTTCAATCATCTAAACCTAAAAATATCATAGGCTAACATTCTTTTGTATTTTTCATTTCACACACCAAACCCCATTCGATTGCATTCGATGAATCAGCCCAGACATAGCTTTATTTTTATGTTTGTCTTGTTCTCATTTTCGTGTGTTGCTCATCGATCGTTTTACCCAGAGGGGGACTTATTCAAGAGGGGGGAGTTATTCAAGGGGGGGCGTTATTTTTTCCTCACCTGGCCAACAGGGGGGTGTTATTCAAGGGTGGGTATTATTCAAGGGGGGGGTCTTATTCAAGGATATACGGTATTTACAATATTTTCATTGTCATAACGACAATTACCCAACATAGGTAATTGGCATTATTTAGGTCCAGTGGTAGAACTATTTACACAAAATCAATGTGACTGCGGTAATAGAGCACATTTCACAGACGCGTGGTTTCGTGTAGTTGGATTTTTACGTTTTCTCTGGTACCCGGGTAATTGTGCCAGGAAAACGTAACAAAACGTAATGGTATTTTTGGAAAACGTAAACGTAAACGTAAGTATAAATACCCAAATAACCGGGTATTTCGGGTAAACGTAAATACGTTTTTCCAACTCTGATGTGTATGCAGAATATGTATTTGAATGCCAATGAACATTAATTATAGCATGGATACCTTGTTTTTTGTTCTCGAACTGTTAAATACCTAAATTGCATGAGTTGATGCATTCATACAATAAATAAAGTGCGAGTTCTGAGGAAAACAAAAACTCCCCCTCCAAAATATCTGAAGAAATAATCACGCCCCTGGGGCCTTATTCGAGGATATACAGTATATCATTACAGCCCTATTAGAGTGGATGCATTCTGCGGGCCAGTCCTATTTCGCACATAAGCCTGTTTCGCACAAACGCCCATTTCGCACAAAAATGATGCGTGTGTGAAACGGGCCTATGTGCGGAAAAGGCGTATGTGCGAAACAGGCGTCGAGCGTGTGACCGGGTACCCCAACTTTACCCCCCCCCCCCCCAGCACAATTGGTCCCAGCGGCGCCGGCTGGCTCTATCATGCGTAGGGTGTCAAATTTCCATTTCCGTTTCCCGTTTCCGCCTTTCCACAGGAAAATTTTTTACTTTTCCGTTTTCCGGCAGCTGAAAATTTTTTACCTTTCCGTTTTCTGTTTTCCAGCAGAAATTTTTTTTTATGTTTCTGTTTTCTGTTTTCTGTAAAGTGAAAAATTTTTACCTTTCCGTTTTCCGTTTTCCGTAAAAAAAATTTTTTGACACCCTAACTATGCGCAGACAATGCATCATCTTGAATGACGCAATGCGACAGGGGTTTCGTCTCAAAATTCATAGAAAATGCCCTGCAAAATGGAAACTCGGTTGCCATTTTGCAGGGCATTTTCCATGATTTTTGACCGTGTAAAATGTCAAATGCAACTCTTCTGCAACTCCTTCTGTTGATTTTTACGGGAGGAATATGTTTTTTAACAACTTATTTTAATCACGTTTTGTAGAATCATAGAAATCCTCTTATAACAAACTCTATCTTAAAACACTCAGCTGGTATGTTCAGCATTAAAAAAAACACAAAAAAATGCAATCTGTATGAATGACAGCATGAAAAGCCGCAATTGTGCTCACCATTTTTAACATCATCATGGGTACAAACAACTTGTACTCATCATCACTAAAATTGCATTCAAATTCAGATAAACTATTTTTTAAACAATAAAAATATTGTAATTTGTGAATACTTTCACAGTCAGGGGTCATCAGCTCTGTGCCTGGTGTAGACTGGCTCATTGCCGTTGGCGGCGGGCGCGGGGTACAGCTTGCACTGCTGCAGCGCCGAGCTGAAGTCGAACGACACGCACCCGTCGTGTCTGAGGCGCACGTACAGAGTTGTGTAATTAATTAATAATTGATTACTTTTTTGCAGTGGTGTAGTGTGTGTGGAGTGGATGATGATGGGGTGTTCCACTGGTAAACTAGGGGTAAACAGTTATCTTTCCTCTAACGATGGCAAAAAAGATTCGAAAATTTGAAAACGTTTTCGAATTTTCGATTTTTTTTTGGACGTTTCGAATTTTTGAGCACACGGTGAAAAAATACATAAAAATCGATTTTTTTTGAAAAGATTCAAAAATTAAAAAATTCGAAAATTCGAAAAGACTTTGAATTTTTCAGGGAATTCAAGGCCACGACATGTATTCTTTAGTCTAACGTAAAAAATCGATTGACAAAATCGGTGGGTCTGGGCTAGGGTTCAAACGATGTATCGTATCGAATATCGAATATCGGATATCGACCATTTTTTAATATCGAATATCGAATATCGATATCGAAAATTTTGAAAAAATATTGAATATCGAATATCGATATCGAAAATTTTGAAAAAATATCGAATATCGATATCGAATATCGACCATTTTTTCTATATATCGAACCTGTAGTGTGTCCCCAAATTTACTTTTCATTTTCATTTTGAGATGTTTATAGTTGATCTGATGTGCTTATATTTAGTATTGTATTTGATGAGTAAAAGTACAGTATTTATAATGTCATTGTTGTTGGAGTGCTAAATTTGAAGCCAGAAAACGCTGATATACTTTTTTTTTGCAACATGCCCTTAAGCAATTAGGTTAGGATGAACTGTAATATCTACCAATTGTTATTTGTCTGATACACTTTGATTCATCATGTTTTTTTTCTATTTTCTACCATTGAGTGATGTAAAGCTTGTTAAAATCACTTGCACCTAGGGTTGGCCGATGTTTTTTTTAAAACGTTTTTTTTATAAAAAAAAACGTTTTTTAAAAAAAAAAACATGACGTCCAAAATGTTAAAAAAAAAAAAACATCGGCCAAAATTTTTTAGTACTAAGCACTAGGTATTTTGCAAAATTTTTGCGCGCAAGCGCGCAATTTCACACACAAATTGACATTGGTGGTTGTTTTCATTGGTTTTGTGGCATTTTTAGTATCAAAGTATCCATTTCTATATGCTAACATGGGTTAATAAGCCGTCATATGTTGCTGTAGTATATAATATTGAGGTAATGTGCTTCCATGTACATCCACAGTGTGTAATTTCACTCCCAAAGTAACAACCTCCTTTTATAACCTCGTTTGATCACTATTCCATGCCAAACTTTACCTGAAGTCAGGAACATTTGACTATAAGGCAATATACAAACAATATGTCGATGAAAAATGGATATTTTTGACACAAATCACCACTTATAATGCTATCCCATGGTTCCACAGACATTATATGGTCATATATAACATCACAGAGTATTGCCACTGTCTGATATACCTATATATGTTGACACAAGGTCATATCTGGGAGCTTTAAAAAAAACGTTGTTTTTTTTTAAAAACATTGAGTTAAAAAAACGTTTTTTTTTCCAACCCTACTTGCACCATTCAAATTTCAGTAAAGAGATGATAAAACATGTGTGCAACCACATGAAAATACAATATGCCACTTGAAATATGCCTTGCTATACCAAAACTATATCGCAATATCGAATATCGAAAATATCGAAATATCGAATATCGAATATAGACCATTTTTCAATATCGAATATTGAATATCGATATCGAGGTTCCATATCGTATCGATATCGAACATCAAAACCATCTAATTACAGTGTTTTAAAGCGTCAAATCCATTATTTTTCCAAAAAATTCAAAAAGTCTTTAAAAAATTTGAAAACTACCCAAGAAGATTCGAAAACTGCCCAAAAAGATTCAAAAATTCAAACATTAGAAAACTAAATTCGAAATTTGAAAAGTAATTTTGGGAAAAATTTGAAAATTCGAAAAGTCATTTCAGAAAAAAAACACTTAAAAATTTAAATACTTTTTTCGGGGGGTTTGCCATTGTTACTTTCCTCATGCCGTTTACATGGGGGTTATTTGAGGGGGATTGCTTAACTATCACATTTAGGTGTGACTTCAGCGCAGGACCCTTTTACCATAGTTGTTAAAACGTATTTACGTTTACTCGATAAATACGGATACTAGAGTACTGCGTAAATACGTTTACGTTTCCTCCCGAAAAAATATCAGTACTCACTTACTCGCATACTTTTTGAAAGTACGCGAGTACAGAAAACGTATTTCAAACAGGCTTTTTTAGGCGTTATCAAGGCATAAAGGAAAAAAAGGAGCGAAATGGTAAAAATAGAGACAAAATAGCCAAAATAGCATCAAAATAGGCAAAAACACATCAACTAGTAAATTTGATGGTGAAATAGTTTGAAAATTAGTGATTTTGAGCAAAAATTGGGGCAAAATTTTTCAAAAATATCCACTTTTATATTTTTCAGGGCGAAAAGTAATTTACTCACATTTACCCTAAAAAAGTAAAAGAAAAAAATAAATACTTTACATTTTCTGTACTCACCTGTGAGTAAAAAATAAATACTTAACGTTTTCTGTACTCACCTGTGAGTAAAATTTAAATATTTATGTTTACGTTTACCTTTGAAAAGGTTCAGTACTTTTAACAAATCTGCCTTTTAAACAAGGGCACAGACAGGTGCCATGCGATGGGGTACTTTTGACAGTGTTCTTCTTCGATCATTGGCACCTGGTGCCACTCCCAGACCCTGTAAAAGACCCTGTAAAGTGTCAAAGACCTTGTAAAAAGTCATGTGTCATGTAAAAGACACTGTAAAATGTTATGTGTCATGTAAAGTGTCAAATGTCATGTAAAAGACCCTGAAAAGTGTCATGCGTATCTAAATCTTATTTTATCATATCCAAATCTTGTTACTTTTTGTTACTCCAATGTTACTTTTTGACATAAGATTTGAATACAAAAATGTAAGAGCATTTTTACGATGGGAAAAACACCACCCCACAAATTTTTAGACAATCAAATGCAATAATAATTCATGGAACGTAAACTACAATGTATTTTGTAAACTAAAACTTGAATAAATCCCCTCAGGTATTTTGGCAACTCTTCGTAGTCTACGGGGCCGGCATGGCACTGCGCAGCAGCTTCCCCTGCTGTGCTACGCCCTGGTAAAGCATTGCACTGCAAGATCGACGCCACTGCACTGGCAGATCGAGTTTTCCATGTATTTAGCGGTTGTAGTGCTCTGCACAATTTTCGTTCCCTTATCCCCCATTAATTTGTCATATCAATGTGCGCCAATTCAATTTAAGTAAATTTAGCTAAATTATTTCTAGCCCAAATGCAAACTACATTCCACGTGGCACAAGGTGAGAGGGGAATTTCACATTTTCACTCTAAAATGCCGCGGCGCAGCGTGTGGACGCCTTTGAAGTCGTCGGCACACTGTTGTGACTTTCTGGGCAGCCGAATGCACATTCACCCCCTTTACTTATCTTTGGGCAGAGGCGGAGACTGTGACTGATAGGTAGGTGGTGACCAGAAGCCAGGATCAATGAATTTCACAAAAAATATCAAAAACAAATACTGTTCCGAGTTCCTCCCCATGTTGACTAGATTGTCGTGCATCATCTAGTATCGGTGGGTGGTAGGAACAGCTTCTGATAACGCCCCAAGTGACAAGTCACAGTCGAAAAAATACATTTTCCGCTGCCCCAGCACAAATATCTCACCACGCTCGGAAGGGCGAGGCCATCGGGCTGAAACCTTTCTCACGGGCGCGAGCTGACTAGATAGTCACAATAGTGGGTCGCGACATTGAGGGTGATAAGCATTCGCGCTTGCGAGCATTCCGTTAGCTACTGTAACTCATAAATACAAACCCCCGTGCAAAGTTTCCACGTGACATGTAGAAAAATACTGTATGTATTGTTTCACGCCAATGCCTTTCACTTCCATGAGCTTAATTAATCGTATTTAGTAATCTTATTTATTAGCATTAGTTGTAAGCTTGTATTAATTACCTAATTACCTGCTCCTATGATAATTCATGATGTCGTATTAGTTTTAGTCATATTTCTTTCATTCCCGCTTTTGTAAATATGCATTGCACTGCGCTGTTACCTGTTTTAGATTATATTAGATTAAGTAGGGATTTGTAGGTAATTATGGAAGTGGTTAATCGTTTCTTGAGTAAGTTGTTAATTATTAGAATAAGCCCCATGTCGCATGAAGCTTTTTATTGATGCTACAAGTCGTTCTTAACTATTACCGCACATTTTATTAATCCAATTATTTACATTTTTATAAGCATTCGTATCTTATGATTTTATTGTGCTTACATCAGAGCTTATGTGATTTGAAAGTGATTCTGTGCATTCTCGACATTATGCTTTTTTAGTTTTTTTATCCACGTCGATTATGGTATTCGCATTTGCCTTATAAGTAGCTGAAATTGTTGTTTTTCACCAATATTTCGACTTGTGACAAAAATTGACTCTTGCTTCTACTCTGCCGCTAGTGTTCTTCCATCACCCTAAAAATAAACTCTCTTCTCAAACTCAACTTGGACCCCCCTTTAGTATTGACACTAAGTGCTAACTGCCTTCCCTTAGTTTGCTCATTAACAAACCGCTCTAATTACTGCGCTGCTTGTGCTAAGTGTAGGCGCTGTGCGTGCTGCGGGAAACGGAACAGCGTGATCCCCGAGTGGTTCACTGCACGTTCTGCAAAATACTGTCTTCAGACACGTTTCCTTAAAATTTACACACACATTTATAACCTGGACCTACGGGCCCAGTGCAGTGCACACCAGTGACAAATTGCGGGTAAAGGGGAGTGATAGGGAAGGTAGTGAGGTAAAAACGCTCTGAATTGTGTAGACAAAAAACAGCTGAATACACGGATTCATGACAAAAACATAAGATTTGGATACAATAATATAAGATATGGACACACATGACACTTTACAGGATCCTTTACATGACATTTGATACTTTACAGGGTCTTTTAGTGACACATGACATTTTACAGGGTTTTTGACACTTTACAGGGTCTTGTACAGGGTCTCGGACTGGCCCCAAGCTCACTTGAGGCAGTGCCAGGCGCACTCCCTGCCCGCATATGCTTCATCTGCGAACTGGGGGCCGCTCAGGGTGCTCAGGGGGGTCGCGTCGCTCTGCACCCCCGGCCCCCCACGCTGCGTAGGTCTGTAGGTGGCCATGGCTGGTGCATCTGCAATTGGGTTTGCCTTATATATTACTATGCTACTTTGACCATTTTGACCATAAAACTGTGTCATGTCCTCAGTTGTACTACTTTTCCTCCTCACTTCAACCCCAACCCAACCTTTAACACAGAGCGCCTGGTGGAGCTCCTCCGGGGACACCTTCGAAATCTCTCCAGTGTTTGTGTCCAGTAGCCCTGTTACCTCTGCATATGGTGTAATGAGAATTGTTAAACTGGTGTAAATTTAATGGTCATCCAATTCTAGTGTTAGTAATTCTGTATGATAAGTTCTTTGAAGTGGGGAATCTCAAGTATGGTGATTAGCACAGTTGTTAGAACATCAAAATCAGAACATTGCGTTCACTCAAAAAGTACGCAAACTTTAGTACCGAGTAAATACGCATATGCATACTTTGAAAAAGTATCTGTACTGTACGTGCCAAAACGCGCAAAATAATACAAACGCTTTCTAAGCATGGCGGAAAATGATGAAAATAATGCCGTAGGCACTGCGATAACTCTTCGTCGAGTTCCGCCGCTGAAAGATGTGTCAGAATACGGCGGCACTATTCACTCAAAGAGAAACTTTGAATTGTTAACCAGATGAAAATCTGGCGAAAAAAATTGAAGGTACCCTCTAATATAAGGTACCCTCTAATGTAAGGTATAACTTTTGGCTCTAAAAATCTGACGAAAACGATATAAGGTATACCTTATATTAGAGGTAATACGGTATGTATATTTCATAGTAGACGTAAAAAGTAAATACCCATCATCAACCAGAGTTGGAAAAACGTATTTACGTTTACCCGAAATACCCGGTTATTTGGGTATTTATACTTACGTTTACATTTACGTTTTCCAAAAATACCATTACGTTTTGTTACGTTTTCCTGACCAAAATACCCGGGTACTAGGGAAAACGTAAAAACTTGTGATCGTTCACATGTGCACATGTTCAAATGGGGTGCACCACCTGCAGCTGCATAAACGTTACATGTATACATATTTACAAAAATGTAGTGTATGAAAAGAGTGACTGCACGCTTGCACTTACACATGGAATACTGGGTACATATTCATAAATGTGTTCAAAAGCTGAGCACAAAAACCTTTTTGTTTGCTTCTGGAGCATTTCGTTTATAAATTTTATGTGATGAATTCCGACGACGCCACTTGCAACAACTGTGAGTAGTACATGTTTCGAAACTGGCAGGGCGAGTGCAAGCTCTGGTGCCGGTTCCGCAAGTGGACAAGTTAAGAGTTAAAAGTTAAGAGTTGAGTAAAATGACAAATGGCGAGTTAAGAGTAAAGTTAAAGTTTAAGAGAAAAGTTCAAATTTAAGAGTTGAGTTAAAAGTTGAGTTAAATGTTAAGAGTTGAGTTAAAGGTTAAAAGTTGAGTTAAGAGTTAAGAGACAAGTGGAAAATGATGGTAAAAAAAAAAAAAAAATAAAAATGTGAAATTGGTATTGATACGGCTGTAGCTGTTCGCTGGCATGCTGCCAATGTTGTATGCACGACATTTGAAAATAACGTATCCAAAAACATTATCGCTAAAAAAAGAAAAAATCGCGGAACGTTGTTTCAAAATGGCCGTGCGGGGACAAAATATGATCGAAGATCAGCGTATCGCGCTTCTGCAACGAATGACCCATTTGTCTTTTAAATCAACTTTTAACACACCTTTTAACCTTTAACTCAACTCTTAACATTTAACTCAACTTTTAACTAGTGAAGTGAAAGGCACCGGGAAAAATGGCACCGCACCGCACCGGCACCTTTGCCAACGCATGAAAAGGGCACCTGGCACCCTGGGGCACCGGCCAGAAAATGGCACCGCACCGCACCGGCAACGGTGCCATTCGGAAAAAATGGCACCGGCACCGGCGGGTTGCCGGTGCTAGCACCGAAAGGCACCGCACCGGGCTGGGATTTCCGAAGTAAATATCGGGCAGTTTCTCAGTGGCGACACCTTCGGAAGTGCATATTTCCATGAATTTTCCACCGATTTGGATGGTTAAGCACTTAAAATGATCAGAATGATGTGGCGATCACTTTTATGAAGCAATTACAGTGATACCAAATGAACGATAAAATATTTAATACACTACATTGCCCATAGCCACTATTGTCTACTGATCGGAGTCGTTGCTGTACAGACAACGGAACTATCTCTGTCATAAACTGACAACAAATTTTGAACAAAAAAGTAAAACAAATATAAAATATAAAAATGATTTAAAATTCAACAAAATTTTAGATTCGCTCATCAGATCACGTATCAGGTATAATGGATTTCACAGTAGGTATATTTATTTGATGGGATGTTTACAAAATAAGCCAAAAATCGGTTGCGTGAATATATTGCTGTTTTTTGAAATATGAATAAGCACATATTTACAAAATTGCACAGCACATGAAGCCTTCGCCGGTGCCTTTCCCGGTGCCTTTTACTTTGGCCTGGTGCTAGCACCTTTGGCACCGGCAAAAAAATGGCACCGCACCGCACCGGCACCGGTGCTATTCTTAAAAAAATGGCACCGGCACCGGCAGGGCACCCCTGAAGATTGCAATGGCACCGCACCAGCACCGGTGCTGGTGCCCTTCGGTGCCCAGCACCGGGGCACCGGTGCCCCGGTGCCTTTACATCACTACTTTTAACCTTTAACTCAACTCTTAACATTTAACTCAACTTTTAACTCAACTCTTAAACTTTAACCTTTCTCTTAAACTTTAACTTTTCTCTTAAACTTTAACTTTACTCTTAACTTGCCATTTGTCATTTTACTCAACTCTTAACTTTTAACTCTTAACTTGTCTACTTGCGGAACTGGCCCCTGGTGTCAATCCCGGACTCTGTAGGATGCCCTGTAAAATGTAAAATTTCATGCAAATGTCAAAACTAATGTAAAATGCCCAGCAAAATGGTAAAGATTTGCCACCTTCCAGGGCACTTTGCAAGACTTTAGACACTTTGCATGCCATTTGACATTTTACAAGGCATTTTACAGGGTCTGGGACTCCCCCAGAATCACCAGCGTTAGTTGGATTTAGCCACACTTACTACAGAAAGTGGTGCAGATGGAATGATTGACCCACCTGAAGGTGAAAATAATGGTATATTCCAAAGCACAATGGCAAATATGGTGTGTAAAAATTTTTACGTTTACGTTTTTTTTATACGTATTCCTTGGTATTTTAAAAATACCTTACGTTTTAGTATTTATACTTTTTATTTGGAAAAGGTAATTACGTTTACGTTTACGTTTTCTAAAAATACCAGTATTTGCACAACTCTGTCATCAACTGATGCTCAAAATGCAAAGTCAGACCACTTCATTTAGTGGAAATTTTAAAAATTCAAAAGTATCCAAAAATACAAACAAAAAAAACATTTAAAAATCGAAAAATAAAAACCTCAATTCGAAAATCAGAAAATAAATTTCAGAGAAAAAATCGAAATACAAAAAGCACGTACAAGTTAGACACTTTTTCCAGAGGGTTTGCCATTGTGAAAAACACTCCAACCTTCGAGTTGTGAATATTCAACATTTGGCATGTATAAATCGGAAGATCCATCGCTCACTCTGAGTGCATCTGTCCTGCTGCAGGGCAATGTGGTCAGTCTGCAATAGTCCCACCCATTCCCAGACCAGCTGAAGCAACGGCACCTGTTTGATAAAACTATCAATAATTGAGGCGTCTAATTCTAAAAGTCGACAAGTCCACAAAATGCGATTTTGAGTAAATCGCATTTTAAGTTTCAAACCTAATTCCAAGCCCGTGGTGCGTGTCCAATTTGGCTCTCTCATGCTATCCATTAAGTTCCATATGTTGACAATAAAGTGTCAAATTTTCAGCCCCTAATCTCAACGTATATGTGAAAAATGGGGTGTCCAAAAAATTCCATTCGGTCAGAGCAAACCTGTTTTTGGGAGGGAAATGGACTTGTCGCCTTCTTGAACGCGAGGACATTTTTGTTCCCACCCGCGTTGCGCCTCCCTTATGGAAAATTTATGCACTTGTCGACTTTTAGAAATCGGTGCCCATAGTGGACTTATCACATTTCTTGCGTTTTTTTCGGATGCGCAGGATGCGACTTGACGACTTTTAGCCCAAAACTAAGTGGACTTGTCGACTTCTTGCTCAAAATTTTTGCATTTTCCCCCAAAAATGTCACATTTGGCACTATGCCAAATGGGCATGTGAGGTCAAAAAATTTATGGGAAATGATGAAAAATCCGGGAAATGATGAAATGACGTTTCCGGGCCTAACTCGAAATTTTCATATTTTGGACTTGTCGACTTTTAGAATTGGACGCCTCAATTCATGTTTTATAATTGACTATAACTTGAATGAATGACCGATTTTCATTGTTTTTCGCGATTCAAAAGGTGGAAATTTTCCCGAAACTACGAGGTGAAAATTCCTTAACCACCCGCCTGTCAGTGCCGGCTTGCAGACACTGCTGCGCACAATCATATGGACTGGGTATATTATCTATTCTTGGTATCAGCATAAAATTTGCACGCAGATATCGCAGATCCGTGTGTTTGACAGCAGAGACAGATGTCGGATGCAGGGCTGGGTGCCGCTCTCTGTACTCGCAGATGCCCTGGTGCCTGCATGATGGCTCGGGTGTCAAATTTCCATTTTGGTAAATTTGTCTGTTTCTGTTTACAATCTATCAAAATTTTCCTGTTTTCATTCATTTTTTACCGGATCATTTTCTGTTTTCTGGCAATTTTCTTTTGTTTTTCGAGTATTTTTGAAATATTTTTCAAACAAGCTTTTTCAACAATGAGATTTTTTGTTTCACCTTTCTCAAACACCTGTGTGTTTCTCAATTCCACATGTAAATACCGTATTTGCTTGAATAATCCCCCTGGGGGATTATTATTTCGTCAGACTATTTTGAGGGGGGAACTAATCGAGGGGGGGAATTATTCGAGGGGGGAATTATTATTTCGTCAACATTTTCAACCATGTTTCTATCAACTCATTTTATGAAATCTGCTTTATTCACACAAAAACGTGCCATTTTTGTTCAAATTGGGCACAATAAATTGAGCAGATTCTTTAAGGGGGGGATTATTCGAGGGGGGGAATTATTATTTCCTCACTCGTCTTACAGGGGGGGGGATTATTCGAGGGGGGGAATTATTCAAGGGGGGTACTATTCAAGCAAATACGGTATGTATGTGCTTCTGTTTACAGGTAAATTTCTGTATACCGTAAATGCTCTATTAGGACGACCCCCCTCCAATAAAGCGACCTCTCCAATAGTAAGACCCCCTTTGGCACGTGTGCAGGGTTGTCAAAATCTCAGAAAAAAATAAAAATAAAATAAAAATAAAATAGAAAATTGAAGAATAAAATAAAAATAAAATGTAAAATTGAAGAATAAAATAAAAATAAAATACAATTTTAATAAAAATAAAATACAATTTTAGTAAAAAGAATTTTACTTAAATCAATCCTGGTCACAATCTAAAATAAAAAATAAAAATAAAATAAAAATAAAATGAAAAATTGAAGAATAAAATAAAAATAAAATGGAAAATTGAAGAATAAAATTAAAATAAAATACAATTTTAATAAAAATAAAATACAATTTTAGTAAAAAGAATTTTACTAAAACCAACCCTGCACGTGTGTAAGTATAAAGCGACCCTCTCCAATAATGCGACCCCCAAAGAAAAACATAAAAACAAGAAATGGAAGTAAGAAAATGATGTCGCAATCTTCAGACGACACTAATTCGGCTGACAAAGTGGCGGCCAGTTCGCCAGAGACAGCGGGCAATTCACGAGGGTATACATATTGCTATATTGCAAGGGTAATATTTATTTACAATGCCATGCTCATACTACAGTTCAGAGTTGCGAAAGCGTATTTACGCTTACCCGAAATACCCGGGTAAATGGGTATTTATATTTACGCTTACGCTTACGCTTTCGTAAAATACCCGTATGCTTTATTATGCTTTCCTGGCTGAAATACCCGGGTACTAAAAGCGTAAAAAGAAGTTTCATACGGTCCAGTTGTACGCTTTTGAAAAAGCGTAAAACCACAAAAAAAAGTGAACGAGAAGAGAATGAGGTGTACCAAAAATAAATGACTGCATGTGTGCAGTAGCGTACTGTACATAGCGGCAAATGTAAATACAAAGGTGTCGAAATACGAACGTCTGGCCTAAACTGTGTTGTCTAGCACGGGTTTAGATAAAAAAATTTTTTTGACCAACAATGGATTCTGACGGCAATGTTATCGCCGTCGACATCGCTAACTCCGAGTTAGAAGATGGATGACGTGTCACTGTCGATGAATTGCATCGACATTCAAGAGCAGACTACCAAGTGGGCTTCGGAAAAATCTTGCTGAAAGCTTGTGTTGATGAGAAAAATTTGACATTATGAATAGATATGATAGATAAATACATCTAAATGTAAAAGCACGCGTTTTTCTCATGCTCAACAAGCAAGAGCACTTTCAAAAAAAATTTTTACGCTTACGCTTTTTTTACGCTTTCCTAGGTATTTTAAAAATACCTTACGCTTTTAGTATCCATACTCAAAATCTGGAAAGTGTATTTACGCTTACGCTTACGCTTTCCAAAAATACCGGTATTTTAACAACTCTGCTACAGTTACACGAACAGTCGAGTTGTTGAGGTGTTGAAAAATAAACACCTTCCCGGTCACGTCCGGCAGCCATTTTTTGATGTTACTTCTTATATCTTATCCCCAGTTCTAGAGCGCCCCAGAGGCTGAAAGTTGGGGGAGATATTGTCGCAACCCCCCTCTACTTCGCATGAATTGGGGGGGGGGGGTCGCGCCAATATCTCCCCCAAGTTTCAGCTTCTGGGGCGCTCTAGAATTGGGGATAGGATATAAGAAGTAACATCAAAAAATGGCTGCCGGACGTGACCGGGAAGGTGCTTACAATGCGACCCTCTCCAATAAAGCGACCCCTCCAATAATGTGACCCCCAAAAATGTGCTGAAAACAATAAACCGACAGTCGCCTTATTGGAGCATTTACAGTATCAGATTTTTTAACACACTAGTGATATGGCACTTCCGTAAATCCTCGAATAAGTCCCCGGGGGAGTTATTTTTTCCTCAGAATTTTTTGAGGGGGGACTTATTCAAGGGGGAGTTGTTCGAGGGGGGGAGTTATTGTTTCGTCAGAATATTCAAGACGATTTGTTCAATTGATTTGTGTGAACCGGTTAAATTAAGTTCTTCAATCCATTTTATTTAGCATTCATAAAACCTTTTTCAACCATTAACAACTAAAATTTGTGTTCATCCACTGCAAAAAATGTGTGTTTGATGCGTTGTGAAGCGTCTTGAAGTGTCTTCACGGCAACACTTCCCGACGCTTCACGAAGCTTGTCGGCGCTTCCCGGCGCTTCACGAAGTTGAACGTGATGACACTTCACATCACAGATGTGCGTCAACGATGCTGCACATGTTGTTGAAGTGGCTTCACTGAGTCAGCTTCGGGAATTGCGCTTCACAAAATTTTGGCCATCGTCAAAAATCTCGTGAAGAGTGTGGAAATCATTTCCTATGTAATTTTCTATGTAAAATCAGTTGATCATTTTCGGCTCTATTTTTGAGATTGCGTTTTCGCTCTCATTTCATTTTCGCGATATGAAGCGATTTTCTACCCATGTGGAACTTGTCGCTCGGCGACATTGAATCACTACGGAAAATCACACACCCCCTTAGCACCTATTCTCGCCCCCCTCTCTCGGCTCGCCACCCTGTGGAACTGACGCTAGCCGGTGAGCGCCCACAGGCTGTCCACCCAGTTCGGCACCCGGCTCGTATTCCGTGACACGGGGCTCGGATTGACACTGTCCACCTGTGTGCACAACATGGCGACCACACTGGCTTGAAACGCGTCAAGCCTTTTCCCGAACCCAATTTTCCACCCCGATCGCCCCACCAGCACCGACGGCGGCCCCGAGCCGAAATTCTTGTGCCCCTGTCCAGACAGAGTGACAAAAGGGCAAATCGCGCCATTTGAGCGAGTCCACGACACAACGATGTCAGAAAAAGGACAAGAAAAAACAGGCCAGCCCGCAGCCAATGCGAGCACCTTGCAGCACCCCACAACATTCACAGAGCGAGAGCTCAGTCAAAAAGCCGTAGACTGGAACGCCACCCGCAACAGAGTGGCACTAGTCAGCGCAATCGAGTCAATCAACAAATGGCGCAAGCCAGGATGGCTGAAAGGGAAAATCAAAACCAAAGACGGCACAGAAACACTGGCCCGCCGGTTGATCAAACTATTGGAGAAATACGTCCAATCAGTACCCGAAGACCAAATCACAATCGAGGGCCCAGAATGGCAAGAGGACGCCCACAGCAGCGAAGAGGATTCCCTTGCCTACGGCCCGCTTATTCGACCGAGAATTCAGTCGAGACAGTCATTGTCCCCCTCAACGTCACCAATTCCATTCGCGGATCAGAAAGTGCAAACATCGGACCTGGCCGCAATGGCATCCATGTTCCAACAAATGTTCAGCCAACAACAGCAACAAATCACGCAGTTGACCCACGTAATCGCAAACAACGCAGCAGCGAGTTCCTCACAACCCCCCCCCCCCCACAGCAACCGCAAAAACACAGTGAAGATCCATGGAAATGGACAACCGAAGATCGACTAGAAATGATTTCAGATGGAATGCTGTTGCAGCGACTAATCAAGTATATTGAAAACTTTGCCACATGCCGGGAGGACAGTCTACAACCCTTTTGCAAAATTCCCACAGCCAAAGAAAGAATGGGAGTGGGACACGTGGCAACGGCAGCCAGCAAACAGATGAAGTTTGACGGAAATGCAAACAGCAAAACAGGTCCATTCAAACTCTGGCTGCACATGATCACGCAGCAGGCCATGAGCGTCCCCGATTGCCAACAGCAGTTTTTTTGGAACAAAGTGTTCATGCAGTGCCTAGAGGGAGAAGCAGGAGAAAGATATCAGGCGATCCGCACCAGCAGGAGGCATGATGTCCTATATGTAATTGACAGACTAACCAGCATGTACTGGTTAGAGCAACAACTACATGCAGCGTCAGACTGGTACTACCTAAAAGCCATCGCAGGAGAGTCCGTGTCCGCACTACACACTTGCCTGGCAGCAAACTTCTACCATGTCAGCGAGACCATGTCAGACTACGACCGCGAACACATGATCAGCAAAAAATTGTTCACTGAAGTCCAAGATTTGGGAGTGCCAGTCTCGTGCTGGTACATGTGGGAACAGCGCTGGCAAGAAGGCTGCTGCGCCTTGGAAATGGGGATCACAAAAATGGACGCCTCTTGCACACACGCGGAACAGAAAACAAAGCAGCGGAAAACAGAACAAATGGACCAACGAAACCGCCCAAGGTACGGCTATAATGGCCCATCAGAAGCCAGGATCAAAAGCACGCAAAGCACAGAAACCGAGGGCGTCAGAGCAGCATTTGACCCAAAATCCCACAAGGGCCTGTGGTGCACATATTGGTTGCATCCAGGACCAATGCCACATGACCCCAGCAGGTGTTTTATTGACCCTGAGTCCCCCAAGCACCAAGCGAACAGAGCGGAACGGTACAAGCAGTCGCTGGCACGCCGCGGGAAATCAGAAAGCGATGCAAAGAACAACATGAAATGGAAATGCAAAGATCTGGGCATCCCATATCAGCAGTCAGCCAGCCGATGCACAAAAGAAGATTTTGAGGAAGACAACGACTCCTGGAGCAACTGGACAGACGACGAACAAGATTTGGACCTGGACAGTTTTGTACCAACGGTAGCAAGCGCCAGGGAAAGTTTGCCAACCCTCAAATCCACAATCTCCCCCGATCCAGTAGCAACCATCACATTCATGGGCGTCCCCATCACCGGTCACATCGACACAGGGTGCAATATTGGGTTATTCATTGAGGACTCGGCACTAGAAGCGATATGGGCAAAAGCGAAAGTCGAACCGAGCAAAGAGCGAGTAAAATTCCACCCATACACCTGCGGGCACATCCGCACCTCAGGGCATGACATCACCGCAGACTGCCTAAGAGTGTATGACATGAAGGTCAAGCACCAAACCCCAGATGGAAAGTGGCGCAGCGACCTACTACCCGCAGTAGTCAAATTAATGGAATTTCTGCCAGCAACTGACCCCCTACTAATCGGAAGGGCTGCCATTTGGGGCCCACTACAGATTGTCCAGACAGCACACCACGAGCTGGAGCGTCTGACCAGGGAGTATTAAGGGAAAAGCCGGCGCACAGCATCGGAAAGAGACGAAAAATCATGCCGAGTCGCAGACGTCCGAACAACAGAGAATGTCACAATCCCGGCCGGAAACCACTACCAAATTAAAGTAGTGGCAGATAAGGGAGTGGACATACCAGAACAGACAGTGGATGGACAGAGAATGGGATATGCACTGGATCCATATGAACAAGACTCAGATGACAATCTGGCTGGTTTCGTGCCTGGACTAGCACTCAACACAGCATTCCACCCAAACCGAGATTGGCTAGAACAGCCAAGTTTTTCAATGTGCGTTACGAACCGCACTGGCGAGGATCAGCACCTCCCCGCCCACACAAAAGTAGCCGAGATTTTTGCCACAGCACACACACTCACAGAAGAGCAGCCCGAGGAAGCAACAGTCAATGGGGCAATGGAGTTACCACAACCCCCCACCCCCCAAACCGGCCAAATCGAGCCACAAAAGTTGACAGCAGACGAGCAATCGCACATCGACGAGGTGTGGCAGCAATTGCCACAAGCCAGCCAGGATGCGCTCCCACCAGAAATGGCGGACCAATTCAAAAACCTACTGGCCAGACAGCAAGGACTATTCAGCCTCACAGAGTATGACATTGGGGAAACACAGGTGACAGAGCACAAAATCACGCTAACACCGGACGCCCAACCAATCAAGTGCGCAGCCCAATTTGAAACCGCGCCAAAACGAGCATTTGTGTGGTGAACCATTGATGAAATGCTCAAAAAGAAGCTCATTGTCCCATCATCCTCCCCATGGGCATTCCCACTAGTGATAGTCCCAAAAGGAAAGTCTGACTATCGATTATGCCTCGATTTTCGCAAGCTCAATGATGTAACAGTCTGAGACACTTACCCACTCCCCAGGATTTCAGACATGTTCCAACAAATGTCAGGCAGAACGCTATTTTCCACCATGGACGCCAGTTTCGGCTACTACAATGTGACAATCTCCGACCCAGCAACCCGCGACATGGTGACATTTGTGTGCAGCAGAGGCCAATACTCATACACAAGGATGCCGCTGGGATTAAAAAACGCGGGAGCGAGTTTCCAGAGACTCATGGATTGTGTTTTGACAGGCCTGAACCAGGAACCAGAGCGCCCGTCGTTTTTCGCCTATATAGACAACATATTAGTCGCTAGCAACACACCCACAGAACACATGCATCAACTACCGTATTTCCTCGAAATACCCCCCGGGGGGTGATTGTTTCATAGTGGTCCCGAGAGGGGGGGGGTCAAACGAGGGGGGGGTATTTCGAGGGGGGGGGTTATTATTTCACAAGAAAATTTTTGAAAACCAAGTACGAAATTGTCGTCTGAAACGTACGCAGACGTCGAAAAATGCAACAAAAACCGCCATTTATAAGGTTCTGTAGACTTATATTAGTATGTAGATGGTATGTACACTGTTCTAACGTGACACCGACATTGTTTTAACGTGTGTTCTGCAGTACACTGAACACAAACTACAGTTATTGTCATGTACATTCCCTTTACACTCAATTTGGGGGGGGGTATTTCGAGGGGGGGGGGTGATTGTTTCATAGTGGTCTCGAGAGGGGGGGGGTCAAACGAGGGGGGGGGGGTATTTCAAGGGGGGGGGTATTTCGAGGAAATACGGTAGTGCAGTTATTCAGCAGACTCAAATGGGCTGGCATCCGACTAAAACCGGAGAAATGTTTTTTCTTCTGCGCCAGACAAACTGTGCCCCCACATGGCCAGATTAACCCAGAGCCAAAGCAACTGGGAAAACAAACAGAGCCGTGACAACGAGTGTGCAAGCATCAAGAAGCGCCTGTCAGAAGGCATGTTGGGCCAGGCACAGTACACATTGGACAAAGGAATCGTGCTTTTCAGAGGACCACAAGGCCAAGTACCCTTAGCACCAGATCACATGAGAGAGGCCCTAATAGCAAAAGCCCATGCAGGACTATTGGGAACACATGGAGGCATTGAAAGAACGTGCCACCAACTGAGCCGAGCAACAGCATGGCCACAAATGAGGCAAGACGTGGCAAAATTCATCAGCGCCTGCCACATTTGCAAAACAATGAAAGATGGGCAGCTCAAATACACTAGTCCACTATTCCCAGTCGAACCAGGAACACGGCCGTGGCAGAATGTTGCTGCAGACACCACACCAATGCCAGAACTCGGAGGTTTCCGCCATTTGCTGGTAAGGGTAGATTACCTGACCAGAGCAGTAGCCCTCGCCTCACTATGCCAGCTAACCGGCCAAGCCGTGGCCCACGCAATCGAGAAAAACATGATTCACTTGTTCGGACCACCAGCAGAGCTAATTAGTGACAATGGACCCAACTTTGCCAATCAAGACATAAGCCGCCTGGCAGCAAAATGGGGTTTCACACTGCGGAAAACAACACCGTACCATTCACAATCAAATGGATTAGCCGAACGAGCAATTCGCAGTGTCGAGGAATTGACAAGGCAATGGGCACAGCGCAACAACAACTCTTGAGACTGGCCCGGGGCACTCCCAGAGATCGCACTACGCATGAACGTGGCATACAACAGAGACGTGGCACACGCACCATTCAAGCTACTTTTTGGCTACATGCCATCAATTCTCCCCAGAACAGAAAGTACGAATGGTGTGAAACCTAACGAGGACCCTGACCCCCCAAGCAAACACACACGCTTGCAAACAACATTGCGAGCGCTCTCCGCAAAAATCCCAACCGCCGCCCAACCCCCAGGACACCTGCGAGATTTATGGCAAAGAGCCAAAGATTGCCTGCAAAATGCACAATGCAAGTACAAAGAAAGTTATGACAAAAAAGCCACGGGAAAACCCAAAATCGGGGATAAAGTCTACATTCAAACACGATGGGGACTATATGTTGACAAAAAGATGCAACCATTATGCACAGGGCCACATGAAATCGCTGGAATTGTAAAATCAACCGCCCTTGTGGATACCGGGGATTGTATCCAAAAAGTGCCCATAAATTCTCTACTGCCCGAAAATAAAAAAATAAAAAATCCAAATTCCAAAGACACTGCACTGAACGCTCCAATGGCACCCAAAAAGCAGAACAACAACAACGACAAGGCTGCCACAGCCCGGAGCAGCAAACACGGTCGCTCAAGCCCGCCACGCTGCGAGCCAAGCCGGAAAAGAGTGTCACTAGCCCAGGTCAGCTCGATTCACCACGCGCAGGAGTTCCCACAAAATGACAATGTCACCCGCCTTAACCCCCTTGCACCTGCCCCAACAACTCAGGAACCAAGTGACAACGGCGGCAGGCAAGAAGCGGTGCTCGTGGATGCCGTGGTCCGCAAGGAGCGCGACCACAGGGCGCAGTTCAGCCGAGTCATGGTGGCGTGCACCAACCCCCAAGCGGTCCGCGGGGCGGCAGTGGCGCCTCCACGCACCGCACCGACGCCCCTCAACGCGATCCTGCCAAAAATTCCGAAAAAAGGTGGGAATCTCAGACAGGTTGAAAAGTGGGCACTGTGCCAAAACCAAATTTGCAACACCTATGCCCCCCAGGTGTCGCGCCCGGCTGCAGGCAGATTGCCGCGTTGGCCGACCGCAAGGCAGCGGCCGCATCCATGACCAGGAGTAGAAGTGAGTTGGAAAAGTTTGCCGAGAGTCCCAAAGTCCCACACCCAACCCACAAAAACGCCCACCCTGCACGTTCAGACAGCAGCGCGGCGCACGTACACCGCCCGACTGCACCGGCACCAACCGAGGGACCGAAACCAGCGGAAAAGCATGGCCCGCCACCCGGTACGTGGTTCCGCTTAGACCCCAGTTTTGGTAACTGGCCGCAATCCATGCTCGAGAATGTTTCCCCCCCCCCCCCCGCAGCGCGTATCGAATCGGCGGCGTTGCGCAAGCAGAACCGCTTGTTGCGCGCAGCGACAGAGCGCTTGGCGGTGCACCCCGCCGAAGCCTTGCCACTGTTGTGCTGGAGCTTGACCGAAGAGTGCAACCTGCGGACCGAGTGCAGCGACCTGCGCGAGCAGTTGGGCATCTGCCGCAAAGAACTGCATGCCGCCTTCAGGAAATTAGAAGCACAGAAAGAGCAGCTCAGGGCGACAGCAGCACAGTTAGCGGACGTGAAGCAGTTGGCGGACGGCATTGTTTCAGAGTGGTTAAGCACCCGGCGCCAACTAGCCCGCGCACAGAACCGGCCTTGATGCCCGAGCCCGCAATCCCGACCTGCCTGGCCGGCTGCCATGAGCTGGGCCAGGTGCTGCCGGACATCCCTGACCCGACCCATGGTTTGATCCACGCGCGGCTGGCCGCACCGGGCGGCGACCGCTTGCCGTCGCTCAGTCTGCACCCGTCGGCATCGCCACCGGCCATGCCCACTCTGCAGAGCAACAATGACAAGGACCTGCTCCCTGCCACTCCACCCAGCTCAGAGTTGGTTTTGATCGCGTTTTATGCCCCCACCCAACTACAAAGCTGCCAAATTTTTGAATTCGATAATGACTCCGTTGTTAACGTCAAGAATCACTCCTGCCGTCCCTAAACCCCCCACCATTACCCCCGCACTTCCCAAACCCCCCGAAACTCAGTCGCCCCGCTCGAGTACCCGTTCGAACAAGAAGGAGCACCGCCGCAAGTGAAGGAAACGGGCGTTTGTTTGATTTTTTTCAAAAGTTCCATTGGTGCAAAAAGTTTCTGAAAATTCTGATTGGTAAAATTTTTTTTGTAAATACAGTTATCCAAATTTGTGAAAATAACGTATTTATTCGATTTTATTTTTTTAACTGAATTTGTAGAAAGTACGTATTTATTTATTTTCAATTACCTCACCTATTTTTTTACCTGTGGTTTTACGGGGTTTTACGGGGAAAAGTGGTTTTACGGGTTTAGTTTGCATTTTTTCAAATTTACAGGTTTTATTTTTTCGGTTTTTTTTACTGATACGGGTTTCAGTGTTTTTTTAGAGCCCCTCCTCATGGCTGGGGGGGCTGTTGCCCTGGCGACGCCGGGCAAAACGTTTTATTCACGTGCGCCGCGCGTGACGAGTCACGGCGACCGCAGTGCAAACACTGACGGTGCACGGACCCGCCACGCGAGCGTTCACGGGCACATATACAACGATGGGTAAGTTCTCCAAAAAAAAACACTTTGTGTTTTGAGTTTTTCAAAAATGAATACCTGTGTTTTGAGTTTTTTTCTCAAAAAAAACTTGAGTAACTCTGTTTTTATTTCTGTGTTTTTTTGTAAAAACTCGAGTTTTTTGAGTTTTTTACTAAAAAACTCAAGTTTTTTCCCAAAAAACTTGAGTTTTCCAAAAAAATATGATTTACGGTATTTCGATGTGGAAACAGTGGTTTTATTATACTATATTGGTTTTGCACATGTTTTAGCCCCACATAACATCTGTGTATTCATCCAAGTGTCGAAAAAGTCTATGTATAGGGTGGCCCACGTCAGCCGCACGGTTTCAATTGGCTCCCAACACGTCAAATTTGGATGAAAACTGCTTAAATTTGGTATGGAGGTAGATAAATGTACCCCATTTGTTGTGTTAAATGCACGGTTCCACATCACAAAAATTCATGTCGGAACGTGAAGCACAGTTTAATACATGTTTGAACGTGGCACACAGATTCAGTTGTCTACCAAAGCACCAATTCTTCATAAAAATGATCCAAATTTGGCACGGTTGTAGATAAATGTACCCTGTTTAGTGTGTTAAGTGCACACATGCATATCACAAAATTTTCACATTTATCACACGATATGCAAAACAACGTCACTCCACAGAACCACCTACAATGGTACATGTTCAAACACGTAATTATGAAACTGCTTCACGTTCCGACAGGATATCTTGCGATATGAAACCGTTCACTTAACACAACAAATGGGGTACATTTATCTATCCCCATACCAAATTTGAGCAGTTTTCAATCAACATTGACGTGACGGGAGCCAATTGAAACCGTGCGCCTGACGTGGGCCACCCGGTACAAACAGGATATATTTGAAATAAACGTGTAGATAGCTGCACAATCTCGTGCAGTCTGTGTAGCTGCGATGCATATTAGCAGTAATAAATACACCATATACATTGGATAATACATGTACATCATCCCAGAGGGGGGTATTTGGAGGGGGGCTTATTATTTTGCCATTCCATTTTGAGGGGGGTTAATTCGAGGTAAAATGGTATACTGAAACATGTTGAAACTTAAATTGTCAATTCCACCAGGATATGTGCAATTGTGCATGCCATCTTTAATTTCTTCTTTGTTCCATAATAAAATATGAATACATTTACCTATGTACATATTATTTACAAATATAATACTATACATGCATATCTTATATTGTTGAATTAGTTTAGCTGAATTCATCTGAATTCAACCACTTTGCTGAAAAAACTCAAAAAAACTCAAAAAACTTTTCTGTGTTTCTGTGTTTCTGTGTTTCTGTGTTCTCCAAAAAAAACTCATTTGAGTTTTGAGTTTTTCAAAATTTGTGAGTTTCCGTGTTTCTGTGTAAAACAAAAACACAGAAACTCAATGAGTTTCTGTGTTCAATTTCTGTGTTCTTTCCATCGTTGCACATATATAGAGCGCGGTTTTTCTATGTAAAATCAGTTGATCATTATCGGCTCTATTTTTGAGATTGCGTTTTTGCTCTCATTTCATTTTCGCGATATGTAGCGATTTTCTACCCATGTGGAACTTGTCGCTCGGCGACATTGAATCACTACGGAAAATCGCACGCCCCCTTAGCACCTATTCTCGCCCCCCTCTCTCGGCTCGCCACCCTGTGGAACTGACGCTAGCCCGTCAGCGCCCACAGGCTGTCCACCCAGTTCGGCACCCGGCTCGTATTCCGTGACACGGGGCTCGGATTGACACTGTCCACCCGTGTGCACAACACTTCAAGCGCATCCAGCTCGCTTCCCGACGCATCACACCCCCATTTTTTTGCTGTGATCGGCACTGCCTACACACTGCACACATAAGAGTGTAGGTCGCCGCCATATGTAAAACATGCTTTTGTGTTTTTTCATTACAGGCTTCACTGCATTTGCATTCGATGAATCAGACCATGGCTTTTTTGTCTGTCTGGCTTCATCGAATGTTCTTTTGTGACACAGTGCATTCGGGGCATCGATCAGAGGGGGAGTTATTCGAAGGGGGAGTTATTTGTTCCTCACACTTGGGGAGTTATACAAGGGCATAGTTATTCGAGGGGGGACTTGTTCGAGGATTTACTGTAGTTAAATATTTATAAAGTGCTGAGTTTTGCAGTTGACACAAGCTACCAAACACCAAGCATGGTGTTTGCTTTTGTGTCATAGTGTCATGCTGAGGATGCATGACATCCACATATTTTAGTATTGGCAACTATAAAGTCATTTCATACAATCACCTTTTATCAGGAAATAGGTCATATGGGGCGTCTGCAATACCACTGAGTCCTTCCAGCAGCACAGCAGCGACGACAACGTTGGGAGGATCACTTGGCTCCCCACCTCCCCAGGGTGTGATGAAGCTGCTGAACAATTCCCCATTGGTCTGTTCCTTGTGGGTGCTGTTCAGGGCAAACTGCCAGCCATCAGAAGGATTTGATCTTGTTAGTTTGTCCTGCATTTTATGAAATTAAGCATCAAGAAAATCAAGGTGCCTAGGATAGCTCAAAAAATACATTGTCACATTGTGTTCAATTTGTGGGTATGTAGGGTAAGTGAAACTGTAATGCGAGAAAATGGAAATAGTTTTTTTTTATATTGAACTAACATTTATGGCACCAAGCCAATACAGATTGTTTGGGTCCAGTCCTCCAACCAGCTCTGCGACCACATCTGGCAGCTGGCCATCCACAGGCCAAGCCAGGTGCCCCTTGTATCCTGGTATGTGACCTGCAGCAATACTTTAGGCTAGCGATGGCAAAACAGACAAAAGTCCAAAACATGTTGTCTTAAAACTTTGCAATAATTTGAAAATATTTAACATAAGAAATAATATACCGTATTTCCTCGAAATACCCCCCGGGGGGTGATTGTTTCATAGTGGTCCCGAGAGGGGGGGGGTTAAACGAGGGGGGGGGTATTTCGAGGGGGGGGGCTATTGTTTCACAAGAAAATTTTTGAAAACCAAGTACGAAATTGTCGTCTGAAACGTACGCAGACGTCGAAAAATGCAACAAAAACCGCCATTTATAAGGTTCTGTAGACTAATATTAGTATGTAGATGGTATGTACACTGTTCTAACGTGACACCGACATTGTTTTAACGTGTGTTCTGCAGTACACTGAACACAAACTACAGTTATTGTCATGTACGTTCCCTTTACACTCAATTTGGGGGGGGGGTATTTCGAGGGGGGGGGGGTGATTGTTTCATAGTGGTCTCGAGAGGGGGGGGGGGTCAAACGAGGGGGGGGGGGGTATTTCAAGGGGGGGGGTATTTCGAGGAAATACGGTAGTATACTCCAGTTACTTTACACCCTGCACCGTGTGGTTCCCGCTGGAAGCGTGCCAACGATTTTTTACGCATGCGATTTCCAAAAGAAGTTGAAAAAAGATATCTCTGTTATACCTCTATACGTTGACTTATTCACAACAATGATTTTTAATCTTTTATACAAAAATCCCATGCTTGATCATCATTGGCACGCTTCCAACGTGAGACATAAATAAGTGCGAGGGCAGAGTGTCATGTCCGCCGAGTATATTATGTATAAATTAGTCAGCATTACTTTTAATTAAGCAGTAGCAGACTTTTATGAAAAGTATTCTGCATTCTGAAAACTATTCTGAAAAAGCATTCTGCCTGTCTTTATCGAACATATTTTATATTTTATCAATTCTCATGAATCTCAAATGCTCACAATGCTATTTATAAATCAAGAATGGCCCTGACTAGTGATGTAAAAAGCGCCAGAGTTTTGGCGCCAAGCGCCAAAAGCGCCATGGCGCTTTTCGCATTGCGGCGCCAAGCGCCAATGGCGCCAGACGATTTTAGCGCCAAGCGCCAAAAGCGCCATGGCGATTTTCCAGACCGTAGCGCCAAGCGCCAATGGCGCCAAAGGACTATAGCGCCAAGCGCCAATAGCGCCAGCGCCAAAAATTTCTTGGTCGATTTTTATTAGCCATGTATTTACATCATTATCTGGATGCCAAATACACAAAGCTGTTCCTCTACTTTACGTATGAAGCTGCCTGAAAATTTGTGCAAAACATTTACTCGCAGTGTATGCAAGTACCGTATAGTAACTATAATATATCCTCAAATAAGACCCTAGGGGAGTAATGTTTTCATCAGAAGTTTTTGAGGGAGGTAATCAAGTGGGTGCTATTCTAGGAGGAGTTTTTTTCCCTCGGAACTTGCTCATTATTCATTGTATGAATGCATTCCCTAAACTCATGTAATCCGGGTATTTGATAGTTCAACGACAACAAAAACAAGGTATCCATGCAAAAATTTGTCTTCATCGGAATTAAAATCATTGATGGATATATGGGGGCAGGCCTGATACGCACATCTGCCCGTTACGCACATTTGCCCGTTTTTGTCACTTGACACTTTTTCAAGTGATTTTCAGATATGAGTAAAGTGAAAAAAAGTTGCGCAATGACATCAGTGAACTTTTTTCACTTCACTCATATCTGAAAATCACTTGAAAATGTGTCAAGTGAAAAAAAACAGTGAAAAATAGCCATTTCAAATATCAAATCAAATCATACCAGATGGGGGAGTTATTCAAGGGGGGTATTTTTTATTACTTGGTCAACAAGGGGAGTTATTCAGTGAGTGTTATTCAACGGATTGTCTGAATAATAAATGTGAGATGATAGTTGGGTAGATTGTAAAGTGTACATTCAGCATGCTATATAGGTAGTTTTTTCTGAATGCAGAAAGTTTCAGTAGCTTAGTGAAGCAAGTGAAGTTGTGCTTTTTATATTTATCAATGAAATTTGGATGTGTGAACCACAAGTGTTAGGTGATGGAAGAATTGGATGGAACAAAAAAGCAATCATCTCATATTTTGATGGCATTTTTGATGCCACCTATCGAAAACGTACACAGATGGAATGGCGCTTTTTTGGCGCTTTTTAAACTGTGAGCGCCAAGCGCCAATGACGCCACAGCATTATAGCGCCAAGCGCCAAAAGCGCCATGGCGCTTTTGGAGGTCTCGGCGCCAAGCGCCAATGGCGCCACGGCAAAAAGGCGCCAAGCGCCAAAAGCGCCATGGCGCTTTTTGGTTTGGCGCTAGCGCCAGGCGCCAGCGCCATGGCGCTTTTACATCACTAGCCCTGACACACACTGGTTTACAACGACACCAAATTATAGTAGTTGATTGAACTTACTGCAGCTGACCAGTACCACGGTGAAATATTTTTTATACATACCTAAATAAAGTGAGACGGTTTTGACATAATTTTTATGAAATAAATATGCTACCCCCAAACTATTTGAAAATAAGTGGAATACTGTAAATTCACATATTTAGGTACCATGAATTGATAAATAATAAATTGATTAATTATTGTTCCGCCCTATTAAAGACTATGCGACAACTTGTTCGATAATGTTGGCTAGGTGCCTGTGCAGCATGACGGACCACCACATGGGCTGTGTATTGCACTGGAAAGCAGGGCACTGCAGCGGAAAAACATCACCAATTGGTATTGGAACCAGTTGAGATTTGGTGTCATTGTTAGTCAACTAGTGTCTGTAGGTGTAGGGAAAATTTGTAGAAACAAATCTGACTACCAGTGCACTTGTCAGCAACTTGGTGCCAGTTGGAGCCAGTGACCCCCTCGTCCCAGTACACGTAGCAGGAGCCCTCGTGGAACACACTCCGCTTCCCAGTTACATTCGGGTTGCAGTTAGCCTCTAAAGTATCTGCACATTAAAAACAGTGCTGCATTTAAAAATTCTTGAGCTTTGAAGTTAATTTTCATGTGTAAATAAATTTTGTCTGAGCCTATCAAATTTGGGGTATACAAAGTACTTGAGTATCCGTATTCATCGAGTAAATGTAAATAGATTTTAACAACTAGGTATGCGTAACGATGGCAAACCTTCCAGAAAAAAGTATTTAAATTTTTAAGTGTTTTTTCTGAAGTGAATTTTCGAATTTTCGAATTTTTTCCCAATTTAATTTTCGAATTTCGAATTTAATTTTCGAATTTTCGAATTTTCGAATCTTTTTTGGGAATTTTCGAATTTTTTTAGAAAAATATTGAATTTGTAGCTTAAAACACAGTATTTGGACTGTCTTCATGTTTGGAGCACCTTTTAACCTTAATTTCACTGTAAGTGAAGCATGACATGACAATTTCACTTCACTTTAACATGACAAATGGTAGAAACACTTATGTGGATCAGTTTTCACTATTTTCGCTGGGGCTGAATGCCTTTCAAAAACGTCTTGTGACTGCCCCTCGGAAAACCCGCAAGAGATTTTTTTGATGGACCGGAGTCTGTATCCGCGGGAGTAGAGGGCCGCGGTTCTAATTGTTTGGGCGGCTCGGTGCATTCCTAAATGGATGTGATTGAGTCCGCCGCTGCTGCCGCGGATGCCATTTCAATGTTTTTCTAATGTTTGTTATTTCATTACATGAGACATTTTCAGACCCACCGCATAGCAATTATCACTTTATTTAGCACTCTGAATTTAAAACTGCGTTTTGTCACCTTGAATTCCCTGAAAAATTCGAAAACTATTTTCGAATTTTTGAATTTTCGAATTTTCGAATTTTTTTAAAAATAAATCGATTTTTAAGTGTTTTTTCCAGGGGTGAAATAAAAATTCGAAAATTGTGAAAAAATTCAAAAATTCGAAAATATTTTCGAATTTTCAAATTTTTTTTTGCCATCGTTAGGTATGCGCCAATGACTGAATTACTATGGTGTTGCACTGGCCTAGAATAGTGAAAGCGTTGTAATGCCATTGTCATTATTTGCAATGAAATAAACAGGAATACTCCACATGGAAACACCACGATAGAAAAGAAGTGTGCTTTATAATAGGTGCTGTAGGATGATCTACTACCTGAATTAGTGCTGTTTCTCCACTGGCACTAGGGTGTCAACTTTCCATTTTCCGTTTTCCGTTTCCGCTTTCCGCGGGCAAATTTTTTTCCGTTTCCATTTTCTGGCTGCTAAATTTTTTTCCGTTTCCATTTTTCCGGCCCATTTTCCGTTTTCCAGCTAAATTTTCAGTTTTTCCATCTTTATTCCGTTTTTCGGCTCGATTGTCTGTTTTGCCAACTTTTTTTTCATTTTCCAGCTCAATTTTCTGTTTTCTGTTTCAGCCAAACTGGTAAACATGCATGCAGGTTCTCAATTATGTGAATTTTTCTATTTCTAGCAAGATTTCTGCAAATTTTTTTATTTCTGGATAAATTTCTGCAATATTTTCCGTTTCCGTTTCCGTTTTCCGGCCTTTCATTTTTCCGTTTTCTGGCAAGTGCAAATTTTTTTCCGTTTCCGTTTTCTGGCAAGCGCAAAAATTTTTCCGTTTCTGTTTTCAGCCAAAAAGTTTTTGTTGACACACCCTAACTGGCACCAACTTTCCACCATTTGATGTGACAATGCACCAGACTAAGTGCCTGGGGTGCCATGAGAAAGGAGAACGCCAATGGCTTTATGGCACACGTCACACTGCACCTTGGCACCTTCAAATGGTCAAATACCAATGTGATTCTATCAGTAGACACAACTAACGATCTGGAAGTGGTACACTCTTGTTGTAGACGAAATATTTCTCTTTGTCAAAAGGCGTTACCAATGCGATGCGGTAGGAACCCTGCAATAATTTATGATTGAATATAAATTTCTTGAGAATGCCCCCTGAAATTTTATCATGGGGGTAAATGCAAGAGTGTAAAAATTGGTAGATTTTTGGTCATTCGATATTGCGTAAAAATTCTTCAGAGTGGCATTTTCAAGGCAATGTTCTTTATGCACTTCTGAATTTTTAACCCTGCTCTAGATGCACTGTAAACAGAGTTTCGGGAGAGTACCATTTTGGTGCTTAACTTTGGCAGATGGCATAAAACACGCAAAATGTTGCATGTTCCACACCGTAGAGAGTTGCTGAAGCCCCCCCCCCCCCGTTTGTGTATGGTGGGGGTGGTGTTAAACCTATATACCCCTTAAGTATCAGGTTCATATCTCACACAGCTGGAGATATGTCTCTTGTAAAAATAGAAAAAATTTATGCTGAACTTGATGTGGAAGCAGTTTAGGTATACCTACAATTGGAGGTAATATGGCATATTTATCAAAGATAATTCAGCTCACAGTTAGGCCAGCCTGCCTGAGCTGGTCAACTTTTTGCTCATATGGCGGTTGGAACCAAGCCAACTTGGCGCTGGGCCAGAGGAGTTGGCACTTGTCCCAGGCCTGTGTCCAGTTGAGCTGGTTGTCTGCGGTGCTGAAATAGCATTGCTTGTCCACCAGCGCGCTGCCGGACACCCCCGACTCTGCTGCCTTCGCTGTGCACTGCCCTCCGAACACTGACCGCACCGCATCTGATCAGTGGTATAATCATGATTAGAGATGTAAATAGCACCAGGACGTTGGACATTTGGTTCCTGGCGCAATGCACAAATAACGCGAAGCGCCAAAAGCACCATGGCAATTTTCATGGGCATCGCACCAAGCGCCAATGGCGCCACAGCAGGATAGCGCCAAGCGCGAAAGACGCCATGGAGCATTTGCTATGGCGCTAGCGCCAGGCACCATTGTGGAAAATAAAATTTTCAATGATAAATATAGTATTATGACAGAAATCATCACAGTTTAGAACTTTAAATACAAGAAAAGTTTATGCAAATTTACAACAAAATCTTCACCTGAAATCTTGCCATTGTGAACCAGTGGCTGTTGCACTGCGCCATGGGCGCTGATCACAAGCGCCAAAAGCAGCACTGCTGAGTTCATTTTACTACATCTGAAGTTTTTTCTCGGTGTTATCTGAAAACTCACCAACGATGACAAAAACACAGAAATTGAACACAGAAACTCATTGAGTTTCTGTGTTTTTGTTTTACACAGAAACACGGAAACTCAAATTTTTTGAAAAACTCAAAACTCAAATGAGTTTTTTATTGGAGAACACGGAAACAAAAAAACACGGAAACACAGAAAAGTTTTTTTGACTTTTTTCATTGGATTTTAGGAATACTCTGCTGTTTTTAACTGAACAAAATAAGAAATGTGCACAAGTGCATATCAACAGATAGCACATTTTCTAAATTTACAAGTAACAAAATACAACCTAAGTAACAAAATGGCACCTGGTGATTATGACAGTGACTGGAATTGTGATTGATTCTGACTGATTGACAAAGACACTTGCACGTGCACCCATTTACAACTCTAATGGGTCAAAAGATGAGTTCATCAAGTGAAACCAGTGAAGTAAAATGTCATCAAAAATGCCAAATGTTACAACTTTGATTTAAAATTTTGCATGACTTTTTACATTTTTCAGCACATCCTACAAATTTGTAATGAGAAAACCACCGTTTTTGCATTGAACCACTGTATTTGGGTACTTGTCTTTTTTTAAAAACTCAAGTTTTTAATGAAAGACTTGAGGTTTTACATTAAAAAAAACAGTAATAAAAACAGAGTTACTCGAGTTTTTTTTTGTGTGAAAAAACTCAAAACACAGGTCTTCATTTTTGAAAAACTCAAAACACAGAAAGTGTTTTTTTCTGGAGAACTTACCCATCGTTGGTTGCGACTTTCAATATAGTGTGCTTCAATGCCTTCAATATACCATATAACGTGACAATTGTGTATTTATCATGAATCCATGTATCTAACAACATCCAGCCTTTTTGTTTTGCTGTTCGAGATCTGTCGAGACAAACGGGGTTTATGCAAGCAAGTGTACCAGTTAAAAAACTTATAGATCTAAGTAAAAATGTCTACATATCTCCTCGTCTTAAAGAATTCTATAAAAATGAGATTAGCAAAAATATGGCATTTTGACAAAATATTAAGAATAAAATTTTAAAAAATATTACAAAAAAATATAGGTATTTATTTTTCAATATATACTCATGTATTTTTATCAACATCAATTAGCTTTCACAACTCTCTGTAACATGATACTTCATGATAACTAACATGATACCCATTTCATAAGTGGTTCTCGTTGTCTCACTCACTCCGGAACAAACAAGGTAAGCTGACAGGTTAAGAAGAAAGGAACTATCTTACAAGTGTTCTCATGGTTGTGAAGGGAACTGTGGAACATTGTTGTTAATATGTATTTACGTTTACTGAAAAAATACATACACTGTGAGTACTGTGTAAATGAGATTTACGTTTCCTATGAAAAAAAATACCCATACTCACCTTTACCTACGTGTACTTTAGTACTCGAGTACAGAAAACGTATTTCGGATTAGCTATCACATCAGCTTTTTCACAGCAAGGGAAAAAGGGAAGAAAGCTAAAAACAAGGGAAGAAAATACCTAATCAAAATTGTGTATATAAACAAGCCAAAAGCAGATGAACTAGTGAGCTTGAAAGTGAAAATGGGCAAAAAGATATGAAAAGTAGAGAATTTGGTAGTGAAAATAGGCAAAAAAATATGAAAATTAGTGATTTGAGTGAAAATTGGGGGAAAATTTCTAAAAATACTGACTTTTACATTATCCTGGGAAAACAAGTCTACTCACGTTTACTCAAGAGTAAACTCGACGGACATTATAGAAGTCAATGGTCTGAGGAATTTTCGTACAACTGCGTATATTCTTAGTTGGCACACGTCCAAGTTACCGTTTGCGAGAATGTTACCAAGTATGAAAGACGCAGGATTTCCGTCAACAAAAATTGCTGCGGAATGCGATTAAGCGACCGCAATTGGTCGCTAATGACAGCCCACACACGAGTTGACACTTGTGTTGACTTAATTGCATTCTGCGGTCATTATCGTTGACGCGAACGGAAATCATGCGTCTTTTACTTCGTTCGTATAAAACGCAACAGTAACTTGGACGCAGCGGTAAGTTCATACGTAATTTTTTGAATGAATTTGTCGGGACTGCGACGATAAGATCTTACCTAAGACCTAACAATCCGACTTTCTATAACGATTTGTCTATCAAATTCACTCGTTCTCGCATAAAAAGTAGGATTGAATCAAATTTATCGTGAACCGAATGGAATCCGTCCATTCAAGTTCGAATTAAAAAACATTCGTCATTGGTAATGAAGGGCCGAATCGCTGATTCGTTTCATGTCCGCCGAGTTTACAAGTTGTATTTAAAACACGACGTTTTCTGAGGTCAGGTCCAGGGTGAGTAAAAAATACGTTATGTTTACGTTTACCTTGAAAAGGTTCAGTACTTTTAACAACTCTGCTGTGGAACTGTGCTTACTCGTTACAAAAGTGATCAATCCATGGCGATTCCATGGCGATTCCATGGAGATGATACAATGACATTTTGTCGCAGTGGTCATGCGCACACTAGTTTTCGGACGAAATTTCGAAAACTCATGAGTTTGGACGTGTTTGAGTTTTCCACAATGAGTCAGTTTTTATTTCCGCCAACTGTAGTTGACGCCCATCTCATTGTAGAAAACTCAAAACTCAAATGCATTCTTAGCTGATTTGTGAGTTTTCAAAATTTTGTGTGAAAACTAGTGTGCGTAGGCACATTGGGACCAGGTGAGACAAAAACGATGGCTGGAATTGACGCTCGCTCAATATCACGCGGTTTACTTGACTGAATCTTGACCCATCTATATCCATGCGTATTACGTACTGTATATTTCATGCACATATTTATTTTACGAAAGCAATTTTACGCTGTAATCGAACCTTTAACGGGAACAAAGTTTTATTCGTTATTATAAGAGTTGCAGCTACCGTATTTCCTCGAAATACCCCCAGGGGGTTTATTTTTTCAGAGTGAAAATTTTGAGGGGGGGGGGTAACGATGGCAAAAAAAGATTCGAAAATTCGAAAACATTTTCGAATTTTCGAATTTTTCCGGAATTTTCGAATTTTTATTTCACCTCTAGAAAAAACACTTAAAAATCGATTTATTTTTCAAAAAATTCAAAAATTCGAAAATTCGAAAATTTAAAAATACTTTTCGAATTCAGGCAATTCAAGGCACTCTTAAGTTCAGCGTACTAAATACAACGACAATTGATACGCGGTGCTTATGCAAAAGCGAAACAAAACAGAAAAAACGTCCAAAAACGTTGAAATGTAAACTGCCGTGTAAAATGTGAAATGTCATGCGAAGTGTCAAAAGTTATGAAAATGCCATGGAAAAATGGCAAACATATTTGCCATTTTCCACAGCATTTCCATGACTTCAGACACGTTGCATAACATTTGACATTTCACAGAGCATTTTACAGGTGTCTGGGACTGCACATAGGAACTGCACATATTTATAAGTAAAAGAGATGTGATCAAAGATATACTCCAGCGACATTACACTTTACAATGAAACCTACCATATCCCATCTGAATAAAATAACAAAATATAAAATTTTTTCATCATATTAATTAAATTGCTTTGATAAATAGGTATGATGAAAATTTTTTCAGATGGGTCATGGTAGATTTCATTGTAGGTGTAATGTCACTGGAGTATAAGAGTGGTTTTGAGTATTGGTTTGAGAAGTACCCATATTTCATGCAGTTAGCACTGTATGCACTGAGTACGCTCAGTGTGCTACACTCGGGCGACATTACACCGTACATTATTCTGGTGGTAACACTCCATCATGACGTCATAACCGCAGTCCGCAGTGAACTTACGGCTGACTGAACTGGTTCGGAGTCAGGATGAAATGGAGTGGAGTGGTGAATCAGTTCACAAGTTTTCAGTTGGCTGTCTGCCAGCCAAAGATATAAATCATATCTATTTGTAGATTAGCATGTCTGCCGAGTATAGCCACTTCCAAAACAGTCCAAATTCTGTGTTTAAAGCTTCAGATTCAACATTTTTCCAAAAAAATTCAAAACCTATTCGAAAAAATTCGAAAAATAGCCAAAAAATTTGAAAATTGCCAAAAAAGATTTGAAAATTCAAAAATTCAAAAATTAAATCCGAAATTCAAAAATTAATTTCAGGAAAAATTGAAAAATTCGAAAATTCATTTAGGAAAAAACACTTAAAAATTTAAATACTTTTTTTTGGAGGGTTTGTTGCCATCGTTAGGGGGGGGTTAACCGATGGGGGGGGGGGGTTTCGAGGGGGGGGGGGGTTTCGAGGGGGGTGGGGTTATCCTTTCGGCAGAAATTTGTCTGAATTCCCAGTACTTAATTGTCGTCTGAAACGCACGCAGACGTTGAAAAATGCAACAAAAACTGCCATTTTTATAACTCTATAGACTGTCAATGTATGTATACCATATAAACACTGTTCTCACGGAACACAGTCATTGTTTTTAAGTATGTTCTGCACTGCCCCGATCACAAACCGCACCTTTTATCATGTACGTTCTGTATACACTAAATGGGGGGGGGGTATTTCGAGGGGGGAGTTATAAGTTTATAGTGTCCATTTTGAGGGGGGTATTTCGAGGGGGCCAGGCCAGGCTGGCCGCGACGGAACCGCTTTAAGGCATAAACGCGTTACGCGTGGCCTTAAAGGGTTTCCCAACACACAAGCGCGCTGGCTCATGCATTCGCACAAATGCAAGCGCGCATAAACACGTCGCTTAAAGCGACTCCCAAATTATCGACGCGCAGGCGCGCACGTGCTAAAGTGTTTGCACTCTGGAAACACTCTGTTAAAGGGTTTCCATGAGCGCAAGCGCTTTAAGGAAATATAAACGCGCTGGAAGCTCGTTTGAATGGGGGTTTGAATTCGGGGGTGCTGTTAACTGTCTCCATGACGCCAAACACATGCAATTACCTGCGATTCTATTGGAGGTGTTCCAATAGAAAGTGAGAAGTATGTACGGTAAAAATCAAATCCTTAGCAGACCTGTTTTGTCATTGCATTCAGGCACTTTCAGTTCATTTATTTGCTTAATTTGCTCTGAAATAAACAATATACATACACCCAAATATTCACATGACTCTATTCATCAAAATTTGGTAACACTCTGTGCAAAGGATGCAGTTCGATCATTATAAAATGTCATCACATTCATATCGTTATGGTATCACTAATATTCAAATTTGTAATTCTCACGGCACTTCAAATTTGCATTTTATGTTTCTGCTAATCGGCGCTGATTTTTCCACTCAGTTTGCAATATTTTCGGCACTTCGCCAAATGCCTTCATTTAACATTTTTGCGGTATGATCATAGACATTTCCCGCCGCCCATGTAAAACAAAGCAATCATCGATCCAGCCCCTTTTCAACTGTAGTCCAGCGACATTACACCTTGGTTCACGTGGTTCACATTGGAAGCGTGCCAATGATATTTATATCACGCATACGATTTTCATAAAACGTTGAAACAGTTCATTGCTGTAATAACATTATAACGTTACACAAAAGAATTTGTTTCATATTTTTTTTAAATCTCATGCTTTGATTATTTTCATCATTGGCATGCTTCCAACGTGAGACATAAATAAGTGTGAGTGCAGAGTATCAAGTCCGCCAACTATAAACAGGGTGCATTCCATGTGTGGTGCCACCCAAATCAATAAGTTTGATGTTCCGCGTTTTATGCAGGGTGGCCCAAAATGCAATTGAAATACAAATTTGGTAACTTTACTTTTTACTAATCATTTAGTTGTTTTAATATCGTTATCTTTGTGATGTGTGATTAGTGCCAAAATAGGTGTTTTTCAAACAATATTTTTCAATGTAATCTCAGAAAATCTCTCAAGAAATATGTAATGAAATCTCTCTGAAAGATGCAGAGTAAATATAAATTGGACATTTTTATGTATTTATTTCTCATAAAATAAATGTAATAAAATCCCCCTGGCAAAACCTAGAGAAATTCTTTAGTTTTTCTTTTATTTAAAAAATATAAATCATCTGAGATTTTCGGAACACTCTGTTGATGGGCCACACTGGAAAAATTGTGGTTTTGGCAATGCCTGTCACACTATCTTCCCACAGTAGACCAAACAGAATGCATACAGGGTGGCTCAATTGTGCATTTCAAAAAACATTTTTCACATTTATTAGGCTTTGCCAGATTTGATAAAAAGTTATTCTACAATTATTTGATTTCTGGGAACTATTTAAAAAAATTTCCTTATAATTTTCATCTTCATTCAAGTGCATTGTTTCAGTGTGTGAATAGTGATTGCATGCTGTTTTGAAAAGCTATGTAATAAAGTGAATAGTTCTGCTTTTTATCATACAGGGTGGCATTTATTCATCAAATTATCATATTATATGTGAAAAGTATGACAAATGTATAATGTAGGGTTTTTTTTAAAAAGGTCATGTAATGTAAATTTATGAAATTACACCATAAAGCGATGCTGTATGCGAGCCACCCTGTATGCCCACTATATGGTTCACTCTGGACATAATCCATACTTCAACTACATGTAAAGAAAATCAGTTTGCATACCATTATTCCATAGCAGAGGCGGGTAAAAAATTAAAAATAATGTCACAAAAAATATACCTATTTATGTCAATGTATGAAAATTTACTTAGATTTTCTGATACAATTGGATAATGTAAATTCAAATGGGATGGATAATAGGTAATAGTCATCAAAGGCTTATAGAAAAATTATCTCCAACATCTCCCAAATTTCCCACCAATGATAGAAGTCTCACAAGGTACAACATATTATTTACAAAAGTGAAAGCCTGCCGAAATGCATGCTTTGATGCACCGCACCTGTATTGTGCCGGTTTCACTACCGTATTTCCTCGAAATACCCCCCCTCAAAATTGGCACTATGTATTTGTGGTCCGGGAAATGCATGACAGACGTTCAAAACACTTACCGTGTTACGTTAGCACATCGTTTATACCATATACATCATTATATAAGGCTGTAAAAACTTATAAATGGTGGTTATTGTTGCATTTTTCATGTTTTTCTCTCAAAATTCTCATTCTGAAAAATAAACCCCCGGGGGTATTTCGAAGAAATACGGTATTTGTTTGCCAGTATTCCAGTTTGATTGCCGCAGAAATTCCATTGATTGATTGTGAGTAGCCCTAAATACATCTTACTCCTATTCAAGATAAATATTAGGTTGTCAACTAAGTAACATTAATTTTTTGCGATCACACATACGCAAAAAATTAAGGTTACTTAGTTGACAACCTAATATAAAGCGGTGTATCTATATAGGCTAAGAAATAACGCACTCTATGACTCAATTGCTTTTTGATTGTCTGCAAAGTAAATATATGGCGCCGCGCACACTTGTACACTACCGAAACAGTGAGTGCAAGGCCAGAGTATCATGTCCGCCGAGTACCTATGTAGAAGATGATTGAATGAATGTACATGCACTGACAAAAAACATTATTGATTGGGCAGTGGACAGCGCATTAAAATGTGCAGTGATTCACAATTCGTTTTTTTATATCAGTATCAAGGCTGGTTGTGTATTCATTCATTCTGTCGATGCATTTTTGGGATGCCACATTTCAGCCATTTTCATTCGATTTAGATGCATGACAATTCAAAATGATTGGAAAAACACAGGGACGTCATTCCTGGGGTCGCTTTTGTCCTGTCACATCCGCGATTGCCCCAAATAGGTGGAAATGTAGTAATTGGATCGTCCGTCACATCCCATGGATGACATTGCACTCAACATGTATACCATGTCGTATATTTATAGGTTAATGTCATTCATGAGTTGTGTCGATGACAACATATTTATATTTTACTGAGTTTATGGCAGAGGAGTGAGTGAAAAC